>CAWUHX010000454.1:0-148879 GCA_963922205.1 Romanomermis culicivorax
ACACACTCTATCAGATTAAGCAGTGGTATCAACGCAGAGTACTCAATTCTGCCGCTCACTGTATGTACTAAAGAAAGATGAACGGTGCTTTTGCACAATGCCCAATGTGCATTGGGCTGTTGCACCGCTCACCGCACGAATTTTTTAAAACAGAGCGGCGCTTTTGCACATTGCCCAATGTGCAATGGGCTTTTTCACTGCTCACCGCGCGAATTTTTTAAAACAGAGCGGTGCTTTTGCACATTGCCCAATGTGCAATGGGCTTTTTCACCGCTCACCGCGCGAATTTTTTAAAACAGAGTGGCGCTTTTGCACATTGCCCAATGTGCAATGGGCTTTTTCACTGCTCACTGCACGAATTTTTCAAAACAGAGCGGCGCTTTTGCACATTGCCCACGTGCAATGGGCTTTTTCACCGCTCATTTTGTAAAACATTGTGTACTGAGCGTTGGATTTGCACATTTTGAAATGTGCATTTGTGCCGCAAAAGGTTGAGCGGCGGTTTTGGAATTTGCACGTATATCCCTGTGCAATCCCTTCCAATCATCTATAAACTCGTGTGATCGTTGCTTCATTGAATGAATTAACCCGTGCAATCGAAAACTGCACTTTAGTACACGGACAAATTCGCCATCCACATCAGTCAGCAGAATCCACATTTTAGTTATAGCCTTAGCGACAGTCAGAAAGCT
This sequence comes from Romanomermis culicivorax, assembly GCA_963922205.1. Lineage (NCBI taxonomy): Eukaryota > Metazoa > Nematoda > Enoplea > Mermithida > Mermithidae > Romanomermis > Romanomermis culicivorax. Next base: position 693 of record CAWUHX010000454.1, read on the forward strand.
CGAGAGTTATAAGAGCATCATAGAATATTTCTTTCACCTGTCCATGGTGCATCTTCTGAATGTTGGTACATGGTACGAACTGATCCATCTTTATTCCGAATGTGCATTACTGATGCCCCAGCAGTCACAGTCAATGGTGATATGTTTAAAATAAAACTAAATGTATATCAGAGCAGACTGTTACGAGTTAATGGTCAGATACTTTTAATAATCACTCTGATACTACGTTGTGACCATCCACGAACATTGATTGTATGACATTCGTACAATCCATCATCAGTGCTTGCTAGTTTGCTGAAATTCACGTACATTCTTGTTAACATCTTGTGATCAATCTATGTCGTTCACCTTATGATTAATGAACCATTTTGATCTTCAAAATATATCCTTCCATTGTCGTACGATATTTCTTGACCCTTGAATGTCCATGTGATCATTGGCTTTGGTATTCCTGTAGCCATGCAAGTTAGTTCAACCAAGGAACCAACCGGCATGGTAATGGTTTCTTTTTGACCCCGAATTATTTCGGGTTTTGCTGAAAATTTTTTAAGTTTATATTATTGTCATTATATTTGATTCTTCCCCCCCTGATTGTGCTATTTTCCTGCAGTTGTTTCTTCGTTGTCTATCACAGAACTTTTGAAGGGCATGCATACTATCATAGTAAACATAGTAAAAAATGATAAAATTATCCCAAGACCTGTGGTGGATTATTTTTGACCATTAAATTAAATGCTATCTTATTGATGTTTATACTTATACCATGATTTATCTGCATGTTATATCATACCACTACTACATTATGGAATTATACATCATTCAGAACGTGATACCATGGAGTAGTTTTCCTGATACTAAGATCACAATCTCCTGGCTAACAGAAAATACACGGATTTCGAAAAACTGATTTCAAATCATGAATGGTATTGATCCAAATGTTAATAGTATCAAACAAAAAAAAACCAAGGTTGTAAGTCTCCAACTTCAATTCTCTATTTTTGAACATTGATTTCATCCAATTCATTTTATCTTTGATATGTACTAACCATATAATGTATGAAAGCAATATTGGTCGACCGACTCATGCATCATTTCCAACAATGGTTGCAAAGCCGAACGAACATTGTCGTGTTTGTACAGAATTTTTGAAAAAATTTTTATATCCTCAATCGCTGACGACTGTTCTATTTTGGAAGAGGCAACAAAGACAACTTGGACGTTCTTTGAATGTGCAACATTTAAAGCAGATATTAGATCGCGATGACAGTCGCCGCAAACTGGTGCACTAGTCATCAGAATTAAGAAACTTTTGGCGCCATTACAGCTTGTCTGCAAAAAAAGAAAATATTTTTAACTACTGAACTCTGTCGAGGTGAAAAAAGCATGACCGTAGTGTGTGTCATAATTAGAGCACGGATTCTTAAGTGCAAAAAAAGTCCAAATTAAGTGCTAATTAAGTGCAAAAAATGGCAAATTAAGTGCACAGTTAAGTGCAAAAAAACCAATTTTACACTAATTTTTGGCCTTAATAAATTGCAATAAGACGTTTTAATGGCAGCAAACTGTGAAGTTTAGTTGAAAAGAAACTTATTAAACATAACAATATTTATCATTTCAATATTTTCAAATGTTAAGCTTTGACGGTGATCAGACAATATTAATTTATATTGAGAAAACAAACGTTCTACGTCTACGTCGTGAACAATGTTTTAAATTTAAATTCCGGATTGGTGTCAGAAACAAACCATTGAAGATCAGGATATCGGCCAAGACTGCTTGTATATTTTCCGCGGGCAAATCTATTCAAAAAATCAGACGCATCACTGAAAATTTTACACTGTTGATCTTTCATTAAACCTTATTTTTCAAGTTTTTAACTATGTTTCTTCAAGTTTTTAACTAAAAACGTTTTTAACTTTTAAAAAGTTAAAAATAGTTAAAATGTTTTTAACTTAAAAAAAAGGTTTTTAAGTCTAAAAAAGTTAAAACTAGTCAAAAAGTTAAAAATAGTTGAAAAGTTTTTAACTTTTTAACTTTTTTTAACCATGTTTTTTCAAGTTTTTAATTAAAAACTATGCATTTAGGTGCAACTTTTACAAAAAGTTTAAATCAAGTGCAATTAAGTGCAAGACCCCCAAATGAAGTGCAATTAAGTGCTGTTAATTAGCATTGTTTTGCATCAGACACCATGGATAATTGCATTTCTAAGCATGGGAAGTATATTCCATCAAAACAAAAGATTAAGTGCAGCACTTAAAAATCCGTGCTCTAGTCATAATATTCTATGTCTGATGCAACAGAAAAAACATTCAGTGAAACACAAACATCGATTTCCTGAAACCGGGCCAACTGAGCCATGTGCATCTCCAACAGAGTATTCAAAAAACGATTGATTGTATTTAGATAGGCTTTTAGATGGGCTTTTTACAGTGAAAAACGTTGGCATTCATTCACTTTAGTGAAACTTGGAGCTTTTTAATGTATAGGTGTAGGCAACATTGGCCAACTTTTTTTAATGTGTAAGATCCTGTACACGTTTTTCCCAAAATATGGAACTCCTATACTTGACCTGTCTTGCCTATGCCCTATACCCATTATCCACATGGTATAGTAAAAACTTGGTAAAAATTGGAGGTTTGGTAAAGTGCATAAGTACTCAAATGTCTCTGTGCTTTTCATTCCAGTACAAGCCCAATTCATAACAACATTATCATGAGTATAAATATATGGAAATATTCAAAGCGTCATATTTATGGTTGTTGAGCACTTTTTGCATGTTTTTACTACTTCAATACTAAAGCCAATTCATTTTGGATGAACCTCAGAACACAAAAAAAAATCCAAGGAAACCCGCAAACAAAAAATGACCATTGCATCCCAAGCCAGCATTCAAATTGTAGTTTTAAATGCTGAAATGTCCTTGAGTACATAAAAAGTTTGACATTACAGTACTTATATGAGAAATGTCCAAATTTAAAGCATTGTGGAATCTAATTCTTTGCAAATTTTCCATTGACCATAGAATATACTCTAACCTCATTCAAAAATATTGATGCACTATTCCGAGTTCCTGTTTGCCCATCAAAACTGTCCATTTGTACTTTCAAGTCATATGAAACAGCTGCACATGTTTTTCAAACTTGAAGAAAACTAAACAGATAAGATTTAATCATGAGAATCAGTGACAATCAGCAATTAATCAGCCACAGTCACTTCGGAATAGGGCTTAATGCCCCCGACAACACCTCCAGCAGAAAACAGCAGAGTGAACAGTAAAATATGTGTTTATGTTTTGGGGTCTGGAAATGTAATCCAAAGCTTCATCAAATCACAGTGGGCAAACATCAGTGGTAAGGTTTTTGATAAGAACAGTACCTTTTTATTCTTGAATTGCCCTTCAACAGCTTTCCTGATCGCCTGGGCTATCAGAATATTACGCCCCCTTGAATCATGCGAAGCTCTATCAACAACTCGTAGGTTCTTCAATTCTCGATGAATGTCTACTGAATATCTATAGGAGAAAATGCGTTTATATTCTTGACCAAAGAATGCAACACCAAAGCGTGATTTCGAAGTTGGGCCTCGAATATCGAAGTTGATCGCCAGATTATACGTCAAGTTTTTGAAATCGTTGAATTGATTCAAAGCGTTATGAGAAATATCAATGAGCACGAATAAGTCCACAAATTTGTATTTTTTATCACAAGCTGAGGAAAGAATCGATTGTCAAAGTTTCATTCTAATCGAGGATTAGAAATATGGCCCTTATTTTACGTTGATATGAGAAAGTTAAAGTGTAGTCAATGATAGTCTATCCAATTCGTCCCATTGATGATAATTCAATAATTAGGTTGATGCTAGGGTCACAATACAGACACTCCACTAACAAGGGTATGTTTTTTTGTGTAAATTCTGAAATTGCTATTTTGCATTTGATACCTCACAGAAAAAGAAGTAATGCTGTACTAATCATTATTCGCCATTGAGCTTTCTCTACACTGGCATGATCGTGAACAATGGAATCATGGTACATACCTGAGCTCAGTGACCATCAAGTAGCACTAAATGGCAAGCATGTCTTTCGTAGATAATGCAATTAGTTAAACATGTATATCATTTAGGTTCCTTTAGATCAAGAATAGGTCAGCTAACTGTTGTCATCGACATTCTTCCAAATTTATGTGTACTATAACCCATTGAACATCACTCCATTTGCAGTGAACTGTGGAATGCACTATAGCATGTCCACATCCAGAATTTGAATTTAGAAATAGCCATATCATAGTTGTGCTGGTTGTGAACCATCATAATGCCACGTTTAGTTATAGTATCTCCTAAAGAAGACACATGCCATTTCAATATTCAGTTACCTATCCATTCTGCATTGTCGGAACGGTGAAACAATGTTGCCCTTTTTCTGAAGCGAGTCATTGGCGCATTTGTAATGTTTGGAGCTTGCTGTTTATCCAATTCTAAAATTTGATGATTAAGATTTGAAATAAAGTCATATCAGGAAACGTTTCATACATACCCTGAACAATCAAAACAACATTACGGGATGCTTGACCCAGAACATTCTTGGCTTGGCAGGTGTAGGAACCAGCATCAGACATTTGTATTTTCCTAAAAACACGAGTAACGTAAAAATTGCTAAAAATGCCAGGTTTCTGAGGGTATACGAGCCATTAAGACAAAACAAGGATGACTCCCCTTGCAATGGTGAGGTGCAATGCCTATTTTTTCGTGAAACCTTCAAACACTTTCAGTTTGTATCATCATGTCTGATGTTATCAAACTTATTCTTATGTGTTCTTTCAGTACTCTTGCATTATTGCACTTTGGTTTTACATCCCAGAGATATTTCAGATGAATTTTGGTGCAACTATTTTATGTATCCCTCTCTTATACACTAAGAACTCATTTCACCTTATGATTAATGAACCATTGATATGTTGGAAACCTATTCTACGATTGTATTCAATTTCCTGTCCATTTAAAGTCCATGTGACCATTGGTTGCGGTATCCCAATAGTGATTCCAGTCAGCTCAATGAAAGAACCTTCGAAACATGTGATAGTTTCTTGTTGATCAAGAGCAAACTCTGCTTTTCCTGTAAAATGAAAATTTCTTTAAATATATAGGTTTGAGAGCTACATTCAGAGACACAGAATTCCAGCTATTTCTATTCCACTCATCAATATTCTATCTATTATTTTTGATACCAATAAATATTCTCTTTCTATTGTACCTATGGTTGACTTTTCTGATTGAGTAGCAACTTCACTATCTATAGTCTGTCGTTCAAATGCTATTGTTTGGATAAGAGTTGGAGAGTAAGTACCTCATGCTAGGCAACCTGCACCATTGTATTGACGAAGTGCAAAAGTCTTCTTGGCAAACTTTGGTGTAGAAAAGTAGAAAATTTAGTCAAAACACGAAAATAAAAAATAAAAAAGAATGTTCAAGTCAGTAATTCATGTGGAGTAATGTACAACAGCTGTTTTTTATTAAGTGCTATGATAAGTTAATGACGAATGTTATTTTTGAAGGAAATAATCGGATCATTGAGGAAGTAATTGAGATATTGTTAGTGATGTGGACTGCCAGAAAAAATTTTCAATCAAAGACCAGTAAGCTGAAGTTCAATTTTGAACACTTCTCTACCCTTTCATCTAGTACCAGAACCCAGTTACACCAATGACAACAATGAGGGGTCAAAAAGTGCGCTTGGGCCAACATTTTCTATCCTGAACTACACTACTGCAGGGTTTGTTGGTGCAAGTGGGCATGGTACTGAGCGGCCTTATTCAGGAGAGAATCAATTTTCTTTTTGATGATTTAGCAGCTGATTTGGAATAAGTCATACAACAGTTGGATATGTTCTTATTGAATTAGGGCAGGATTTAATAATCTGCTTATATTTCTCAATTTGCATCAATAGCTAGAATTTTTTTGGTGTCCAAATTAGTACGAGCAATAATCACTACCTATTTTAATTATGTAGGAATATAATTGCTCAAGTATACATTGTCGATGTGCTAAAAAACCATAAAACATAAGAATTAAAAAAATACTGAAAAAAGTGAAAAAAAATTTTTTTTCTTTTTTTAAATGTTTTTTTTGTGAAAAAATAGTGAAAAAAGAAAAAGTGGTGAAAAGAAACAAGACAGTACATTGCTCAAAAGGTCAACTGAAAATCAATAAAACCCTGTTTTTGTTGATGGCATAAAACACCATTCATACCCCTGAACTCCGGATCTCCTAGTTTGGCGTAAGTGAACATTCCTCGACCCCTGACATAGACTCTGGAACTTCTGAGATCAAGCAAGCAGCCCCGGTACTTCTTCTGATTTATTCTGTTGCACAAATTCATATCTTTGGGTATAAATTTTAAGATTATCATTAAAGTTTTGTTTTATTTCTTCCAGCATACAATAGTGACACAATCAATGATCAGTTTTGAGACAAGACATGAGCAACATTGAGGGCAATTGTGGCTGTATAATCCTCGATACTTTAGTAGGTATATTGCTGTAGATTTTTCATATAATTTTGTTCACTTTACCAATAAATCAATCGAACCTATGCTGGAGATTTCATGCATTTAAATTTCTGTCAAAGTTAAGTAAATTACCACTTAGGAAATACAGGAAATACGAATTTCAAAATTTCAATCATCAGACTTCTCACTTCCTTTCCAAACAAGAAAAATGAAGTTCCTTAGCCATCTAGCACGTCCATACTCTGTCAATTTAAGTTTGAGTGCAAACAATAATGGAGGATGTTTTCAACCGATTTGGTGATTGGAAGTGGGTGCTTCCACCAAACTGCCATGCTCTCAGAAAATTTCCTGTTGCAGTTGGTCAAGAAATTACGTAAATCATGTACTATACATATGGCATTCGTCTCCAACACTTTCTAGAAAAATGGCATTTGAAAAAAAAACTATTCTGCCCAATCACACAACCAGGTTTAACTTGGCTAGGATATTAGCCTGCATAGTCGAATGGCCAGCCAATGCACTTAGAATTGCATGCCATCGTAATTTTCTACTGCAATGCCAGATCAGACAAGGTCACAATAAAAAAACTTAATGTTTTTGATGAAAAATTTTACTTTGATTTATAAGCTCCCCAATGTAAGCAAAAGTGAAAGATATAACCTTGTTGTGTTAGTGAACCCCACATATCCCTTTTATCATCAAATACTCCATATGAAGGTTATAGATGACACAATAACTTACTGTATACATTGTTGTAGCAATAGCTGTCAATGAACAAATGTATCATTTCCAACAATGGTTTCATGGCCGAATGTACATCAGTGTTATTGTACAAAATTTTGTTTTCAATCAGTATAGGTCGGGTCTCGGATATTTCCATGCTCGATGAGGCGATCAGAATGATTTCGATGCCTTGACGTTTAGCAAGATCGAGGCTATGCTTGAGGCTATAGCGGCAATCTTGGCAAATGCTTCATCAGTTATCAAAATCAAGAATTTTTTTTGGCCTTCGTTGACATCCTCAAATAGATGGATGACTAAAAAATTGTGAGCTGAGCAGGAACTGCAAATATAGAAAATTTTTTGTACCGAAAAACCCTGATTTCGTAACTCTAGAGTTAAGCGTATAGACAATAGATGACAGCAATAGACAGTAATACACTAATATAGGTTGAAACACTATGCCTGCTAGAAACTATGGAGAACAATGGAGTCCTTGAATACACTTACAAAAAATATCATTTTGACAACTTTCTGTAACATCACAACAATACAGTGAGAAAAATGAAGTACATCTTTTTGAGAGTGAATTGTGATCCGAGTTGATTGAATTATAATTTTACCTTACAGCCATACTCTTAAAATCTAACTTAAGATTCGATTTTTTAGAAGTTCTATTTAAGTTGAACATTAATGATATCTCAAAATGACATATTTTGTGTAGTTTTGTGTGCTGAGCCTCATGTTGTAGTGTGTTTCCGCCGATTTTGCCATTTTTTGTCAATCCACGCATGAGGCCCGCAAGTACCAAGTGGAGCGAGCAACGCGGACCATCAACAGTCGTCTTACTGTAGCGCACGTCGGTCCGCATGCGCTGGCTCTCTCCATGTGCATTATTGGTTGTGTTTTTATTACGTACGTTTTCTACTAGTTTTATGTTGTACTCGCTGCCTCCCTGCACGCCTGCCTTTGTTTGCCCTTTTCCCAGTGCGTGGGAGTGAATTGTTTGAATTCTCGCCCCGTCGCATTTGTAAGTAAGTGTTTTTTTATTGCGTAAGATAAAATTGAAGAAAGGTCTTTCCTTTCTTGTATTCATTTAATTCGGGAGACAATTAAGGAAGTCTCTTTTCCTTGATTGGTAGGGTTATTAGTGTCGGGTTTAAGTACTGTTAATTAAGTTAATCGGGTAAGCATGGGGGTGGGAAATACATACATTAAGGACGAATCCTGGGATCCCAATCCTGCGTAACTCACCAAGCCCCGACACATACCCAAATACAACACTCATTGTATCATTGGTTTAGCTTGAAAACAAAAATTCACACAGCTACAGTATGCTAAAGCTTGAAAGACGTTTTTTTGGCATTTTTCAGTGGTCTTGCTGGCCAAGCGATATTTCAGATGGATCTCATTCACCAAATGAATATTCATTTTACACAAGAGAAAATAAGCTACATTTGATGTAATATTTTCATAGAATAATCGCATACTGCACTTTTTCACACAGTTTAAAGTGCCAAAAATGAGTCATCAAAATTGAAAAATTTTGTTTATGCGCACTCTGGTGCACCTTCCCATCGGATGCAACAGAATTTTAGTTTCTTATTTTATAGCTCATGCATTTTTACTGTAGTGGTCGAAGTTTTATCAAAATTTTTGTACCATTTTAGGAGCTGCACAGCTCTGAAGAAGGCATACTCATGGACATTGTTCCGAAGTCACTGCATTTTGGAGCTGGCCTTTGTCAAGCCCTTGAGCTTCATTTATTATCTGCACTATGTAATTATCAAATAACTAACGGAGTATAGTCTCGTGTGCTAAAAGTTCCACAAGTCAACATTTTACACTATGCAAAAAAGTTTAAACTGCCGAAAATGATAAGCAAGAAAGGAAAATCCTGTTTATGAGTACTCCCGAGCACCTCCACCACTGATGCCAATGAATTATATACTTTTTATAGTCCATACATTCTTACAATAGCTGTGAAAGTAATATCGTCCATGAAAAGATTTGCATACACTGAACTGTTATTCAAATGTTCTTCAAACCTGGATAAATGCACAACTAATTAAGTTCCAGAAATACGGCATGCTTCTTTGCCTAATAGATAAGAAGAAAAAATGAGGCTGGAAGTCCTGATAAATTTCCATTGATCTGGGTTTGATGGTCCCCGAAGTCTCTCAAACGAAAAACCGAAAATTTGAAAAATTTTCAAAAAATTTCAGAAATCAAATGGTTATTTAAAATTCATCAACAGAAAAACGAAAAAATTTATTTAGATGCCTTTTGTCGCATTAGAAAGGGACTTCAATCTACTATCACTTGATCTATTTTTGTATGACTGACATCACGTGCTTTGAAACAGACTGCCTGCGATTATAGAACACTTTCTCACAGCTTATAACACAGGGTAGATTCAGACAGCCGACATTTTATTTTGTAACATTAAACCCGCAGCTTCGATTTTTATCTGTCAAATTCCTGCACTGAGGAATTTTTGTTGCATCTCTTCTATGGCATCATGTTGCCCAACCATTGTAAATAGATCCATGAAATTTTAACAGTGATTCGACACTCACATCTTTTGTTTATATTCGTCTAATCTGAACGTTTTCAATTTTTTTTAGCATCTCGTTTATGGCATGTTAAATGGCATTAATCAGTATTTTTGTACCAAAAATGTGCAGACACCTATATCTCCCAATACGGTACAAGAATCTGATTGAAATTTTATCACAATGTGTTGGACATAAGTGGCTACAGAAATGAAGAAGAAAATCGTGCGGCATCCTATGGGAAGACGCCCAAGTAAGGCTCCAAATGGGGTTTTCGTTTTATTTCGACTTAGTTTTCGATGCTTTAAAACAGCATAAAAATGTAACGTAAGGGATTGAAAATTATTTTTCTCATCTGAATAGCTTCTGCATGTAATGAATATTTGGGTAGAGAGTAACGCCTTTTCCGAGCTACGATATTCCAAAACACGCGTATGGACTAAAACTGTCAAAAAATGTCAAAATTCTAAACTTTAGAGTACTGTAGCCATGTGAATTTTGACTTTTATGCACAATGAATGTTGCAACGATACTTAACGTGTAAAACTAATCGAAATGTCTCATTTTCAGATATTATTAATTTTCAACTTATCATAGGTCAATGAAACGGAATGATGTGCTAATATTATAATTATGGACTACTATAGGCTTTTGCAACTTCAGTCCATCATGCTACTAAAATTTTTTCACCACCCAATCCACAGTCATGCCAAGCCTGGAATAATCTTACGTCTGTGCTAAATTTCTCCACAGCTTCTTTAATCGCATTGGTGATGTATGTAACATGAATTGTCGAGTTTTGGATCTCCCTTGTATCAGGCACGTAAAGTTCTTTCAAATCGTCACGTATTTCACGTACATCTCGCCTGTCTTGGAATCCAAAAACTGTACGGTAGCCTTGATCGAAAATAGCCACACCGAATCGGGATTTTGAAGCACGATCGTACAGATCAAAATTAGTCGCCAGATCGTAGGTGAAATTTTTGAAATCATTGAAGTGGTCGTAGGCGCTTGACGATACATCCAGCAAAACGAACAAGTCGGCGAGTTTGTACTTTTCGTTACAATGTGCATATGGAAAAGAAGGTGAAAAAATACTGAATGTCACGTTGGAAATTTTCCGAGGGTCAATTATCTATTATACTAAACACGTAGTCTTGTAAGTGCTTTTCTGTCGATTTATTTGCGTTTTGGTTTTGAATTTGATCTCATTTTTCGAAGTAGTCCAGAAATTCATACAAGTAAGCTCAGCCGTGAATCATTTTTGGTAGTTACTGTAGCTAAATTCAATGGTGTGATTTGTTTTTATGGGTCATTTGTTGATTTTACTGCATACTTACTTGCAGACGGACTATTCAAACCATCATTTTGAATTTTATTCAGGTATTGCTAGTTAAGCAAGGAAGCCGAGTAAATGCTAGTTTAGGATTTTCCTATAGCTCTATTACGTGCCAATTCAAATCAGGAAACCGAAGGTTTAACGATTTGCACTTATTATCTTGGCTAAATACTCTCATCTGCGCTTAAACCATCTGCTTCACCTAGCGGTTAGCATTCTGGCTGAGGTGGACTTGAGTAGAAATTCCATGCATTAAGGTCATTCCTGACTATCTCTCTGCCATCTTTAGTGACTTCTCCTGGTGTATAGGGCAAGAGTTTACTTTGGTTGGAAAGGGTCATAACCCATCTTTATCTAAAATTTGAGGTTTCAACCTTCTGTACTCCAAAACCTGCATACAAGATTTTGAGGCTGAACGAGATTTCTTCACCATGGCATGTTGAGGTAACCTCCTCCCACGGCCCAGAATGTTATTAAAACTTCCATCCTTTTCAGGGCTCAAACTCAACATTTGCAATAGATCGAGGTGCTGCTCGCAATGACCAATGTATGTCGAACTCGTATACTGTAAATACTATTGGTGTCGATTATTCACTTACTTTTTTCCACAATATCGTTTGCCTTGCAATGCAGCAGACCAAACAATAGTAAAACTTTGAATATTATTTCTTTCATATCTTAGCCACTAGCTTATTCAACTTTCCCACTAAAGATAAAGGTTATAAAGATGAAAAAATCCTACCAGACAAAATACATATGATACAGTTAGTGCCCTTATCCTCCTGTTGAAGTGGTGCGTCCAGCTATTCATTACGAAAGATGCTCCCACACTACCACCACTACAACTACAGTTTCTGAACCATTCACCTGGCTCAGTTAGCCCGGTTGGTAGTGCGTCTGCCTTGTTTGCAGAGAGTCAAGTGTTGGAGCACCTCACTGAGCATCATTTTTCTGGTGCACAAGCCACATGGATTTGGGTATGTGACACTGCACAATGGTATTCCATAATAGAAAGAACCTTGTAGTAGAACGGAAAACGAGAATACTGGAAATTGGAATAGAACCCACTTTCTACAGTAGATGAAAGAATCATTCACTAAAAGTTACTTCCATCAGGATTTCCGACAAGAATTATTAGTCACAAGATCTGACGTAATGGCGAAATGCCTCATGGCAGATTGAGTCTGAAAAGCAAATGCAGACATTGAACACTGAATCTTAATTGTTTTAGAAAATTTGGTATCAAAAAAGTTAATGCGTGATCTCCTCAGTGATAAATCCACCAAAATGCAACTAAAATAAACATTCCATCATCTGCAATCTCCATTCACTCAAAACCGAGATCACAAAAATGTAGATTCCAAGTTCACCATCCACTTTCAGCATCTATGGGCGGATTCCGTCATCCATTTGGACCTATGGCCATTGTAGGAATTCCTATTCCAGACAGGAACTTGATGAAAAAAGAGATCTTTTCTGATTTTTTCAATACCAATGCGAGACAGGATTTGATTATTTTGCTTGTCGTATTCCCAAATCCATGTGATCGGATCTTGGTTGGAAACCTCAACTTTCTGCATACAAGAAAGATGTGCTACCTAGTTCACTGACAGCTCCATGAGGAACAGTACCATAACAAGCTCAAAATTTTGTGAAGCTTCAAGATGATAAAGTGTAAGCGAAAAACCCTTTCCTAATGAAGCCCAAACCAAGATGGAGGCTCGAATGAACTAGTTCTAATAAATATGGTGTAATGTACTCAAGACAGTGTAGTTTAATATCATTGGGAGCCATCATGACTTAAGGAATTTCGGATATTTGCAAAAGGTTGAATACATAGAACAATGTTTCTGGAAGGTTTTTTTGGCTTGTATGACCCTCAATAATGATAATGTTTTGGTATCTGTCTCATGATGATATCGTTGATACCATGCAGAAACACAGCTTGCACAAAATTGGAGTTATCACTATTTTCAAGGTCTACTTGCACATCTTCTTCATATGTTTCAAAAATAAAATATTAAATTTCGCGAGATTTGGTCAGATTTTCTACTTTGAATCACTACATTCTCAAAACAATAAAAATTGGATTCATCATCTTTCTGCATGGTACGGACGATATTTACCCTTAGATGAAAGTTACCAAACTCCCAGTTGTATATAGGGACTATAAATTATTAACAGCTAAAACCAAAACCTTTCACAGTAAAACAGTGAAACTGCTTCTGCTGGCACATACCAAGAAAATAAGGAAAAATGGAAAATACATCATGTGGTTAAATGAAGATAGGGAAAAATTATGAATAAAAGATTTAACTACCTATTGCAAAAATTATTGAAATATGCGTTCTGAAATGAAATGCCTTCTTTCCATCATTATTCTCTTCAGTATTTCTATCTTTTCTGTTCCGTAAAATTAGCATATCACCAATCCCGATTTTTCACTTACCTTGTTGCTATACAGGTCTTTGGTTAGGATGCAAAGAAAAGGGCTAGATGAATAGAACTCCTCATTGGTAATGAATCCAATATAGAGTAACACTCCTGCGATGAATCCTGAAAACAAACTCTACTAACAGCAAACTTTGCCTTCACAGAGTGGTCAAGGCAGACTACATGAAGAAAGCCCACGCCAACAGACTGGAGGAGAGACCCTGTTATAATATGTCTCTGATCTGGCATCAGAAACATTTGGAGTGAACTATATGCCTAGTGACACTCCATTCTGATGAATGCACCAAATTTATGCAAACTCATTGCAACATGAACAAATAATATAGTGAAGCCAAAAATGGAAATGATGTAAAGTATTCAAGGCATTGGTGTGAAATATGGCACAGTAATCACAGAGAGCATGGTAGTGCTTTTGCTGTATGTTTGTCCTCCGTGCAACCCCCCTCTTGACTTTGAGACTGTTTTTCTAGCTAGCCAAGAGACATCTGGGGATGAAATTTGGGGAACATAATATGTAAAGTCGATCTCCTCTATCCAACAGTGTACAGTATAGCACAATCAGATACTGTAGCGTATACTGTAGTGTAACATGTGGCACACAAATGGTAGGACTTTACCTCCCCCTAATTAGCGGCTATTATGTTTTAGTGTGTTTAAGCCGATTTGCAAGATATGTCCAATGTTTGTTGTTTGTACGAAGAGGGGTGCAAGTACAAAGTGGAGCGAGCAACACGGACCATCGAGAGACGTCTTACTGTAGTGCAAATCGACACGCGTGGGTTGGGTTCACTCTCACATTATTTGTATTATATGTTTTTCATTGGTTCGTCTCCCTGTGCGCAAATTATATTGGTGTTTTCCCCCAGCACGTGGGAGCCTTTATATTATTCTCGCCCCTCAGGATTTGTTTGTTTGTGTTAGGTAAATCAGGAGAAGATCCTCTCCTCATTTTCATTATGTAATAGGGAGGCAAATTAAGGAACTAAGTTTTCTTAATTTGTGGGCAATTGTTGTCGGGTTTAAATACACTAATTAAGTAATTGATCAGGTAAGCATGGATGTTGGAAATACGTGCATTAAGGACGAATCCTGGAACTTACTCCTGCCTCCACTCTCAAAACCCTGACAAGCTTAAAATACAACAATTTGAACAGATTAGTGGTTTTTGGTGTTCAATGTGATGGTAAGGACCAAATGCAAAACGCCTTTTGGAATTTTTGGAAAAAATCATTCCTTGTTGTAATGTGGTGTAAAGATGATTTTTTGATGATCATATGAATATCTCATGCTAGAATAGGGCCAGGAACATAATTTTTTTCGTTGGATGAAGAATAAAAAATCAAATAGACATGCTACAACGGAATTATGATGGTGTAAAGTGATTTTACACCAGCCAAAAAACAGAGAAAAAATTTTACTTCAGGTTCAACTTCTGAAACTGATACCGATCGATCCGGCGTACGAGAAATTCCTTGGAAAGTTTTTTCATTTTTCGAAAAAAATCACCGGAAGTGAAAAATTAGCATAAACTCAATTTACATACAAAAAGAATTGGCCGTAGCGTCTTATAAATTTATCCCACGACTTGGTTATGGTTCCTCTAATAAAATAATGATTGATTTGTATATTAAATGAGTTTTTTTTACATGATACTTGAAGTTTGTTGATCTGATGCAGAGCAGATCAAGTTGATACGGAAGTAAAAAATTAGTATTCGATGCAAAGAGTTGCTGGGTGATATTTTCTGTGCGATCTGATGTCTGCAAATTTTTGATCTAGATCAGATCAAGTTTGTTGGAAGTAAAAAGTTAGTAGATCAACATTCGTTCTTGATGAAATTCGATGCAGAGCAGTAGCTGGGTATTGTTTTCAGTGTGATCTGATGTCCGCAAATTTTTTGTCTGGGTCAGATCAACTTGATCCGGAAGTAAAATATTAGTAGATCAACAGTTGTTATTGATGAAATTCGATGCAGAGCAGTTGCCGGGTATTGTTTTCAGTGTGATATGATGTGTGCAATTTTTTTATCTAGATCAAATCAAGTTGACAGGAAACGTAAAAATTAGCAGATCAATGGTTGTTTTTGATGAAATTCGATGCAGACCAGTTACTGGGTATTGTTTTCAGTGTGTTCTGATGTTCGTAAATTTTTTATCTGGATCAGATCAAGTTGATCAAGATTTATAAAAATCAGCAGATCAATGGTTATCATCTTGAAACTTAATGAAACTTTGCAGCATAATTTTGTGTTCATCATGCACTGCACTGCATGCACAACCATCATCATAGCCAACTATTCTAACCCATCCATGTAGTTCGGTTAGTACAGTGGGTAATGCTTCTGCCTCCTATGTAGCAGGTCGGATTTCTAGCCCCTCAGTGTGTGTTACTTTTCCGATGATCCTACTACATGGATTTTGGCATTTGACAAGCAGAATAATCAAATTCTGGTGCCTACTGGTATTCAAGAGAGCAGAAAAAAACAATAAATCATGTCTGTTACAATGCATCCTGCAGCTCACCGACCTCACTAAAGTTACACAGACCATTTTTTGCTGCTAGTCTTCATGAGCCGAAACATTCATAGCCTAAAGCTAATTTTACTGAACGTTCAGGTATTTAAAAATGAGTAAAATTAAAACTGTCATCAAAATTAAACAAAATCAGCATTTTCTTCAAAGAATGGTATTATTAAATTGACTGTGTATACTAAATTCCATTACTCTGCAAAATGTTATCATCACCTGAAAATGTTATGTGGAATAGTGCTAGCTTTTGATTTTTAATGTTTAAAAACAGTGGAAAAATTGTATGACAGGAGCTCGACTAGATACCCCTGACTTATCTATTCACTGCCAGTAAAATTTTTTTATTTACAGAGCCCTATTTCCCTAGTAAACATTCCTGCTCATCCCATAAAATATTCAACAACAACTCTGGACATGCAGCTAGCAACGTTCCTTCTTCTTTTGATTCTATGTAACAGAACTAGTTCGGTTAACAGTGCTGTCGTAGAGGAAACTTCAAATGAAGAAAAGTCGAAGGAGGCGATTCGTTTGTGGATTATACAAGATTTTCTAAAAATTTTGCTGGTTGAACCAGAACTTTCAGAATCAGAAGCACGTACTGGAAAACAATTGTTGGACCAAGTTCGAACAGGCGAGCCCGAATTTAATGTCGGTCTACTATACAATATAACTGCTGACATAGCTCTGGTAAGACTTTAATTAACTATGATGTATCATAATTTTGAAACATGCGAGAAGACTCAACAAATGGTTAGTCTTATTGAGGGTAGAAAATGTTTAGTGTATTAGGGTATGGGGCAAAAAAATTAAGTTTCTACATCCCAAAAGCTGGCTGCCAGTGATTTAAAAGAAATAATAAAACATGAAAAACAGCTGTTACAGTTTTCTTCTGCAGTTTGTTTTCCCAACATGGCTAGACTGCTTGCAATGATGACAGTATGAGTGTAGTATGGGTAAGATTTTCTGTTAAGAAGGCTGAGTGGGATAGAGTCTCAGTTGAGGTTCAACCTGGTTCCTGTTACCTGCTCCCACATAATATGTTTACTTACCCACCGAAAAAGGTCCCTCCCTAGGTGGTTCTTGATAACTGCTAATACCCATGACCTGGAATTCTACTACAAGCAGCATTAGTAACAAAATTTTACTTTTCACAGGAAATGTTTGAGCAGTTCCGCGCTCAACAATTGATTAGCAATAATAGTCACATGGCTTTGAAGAATGATTTTGAACAAAAACAAGTCAATTTGAATAGTTACACCTATTTGAAGGCTCAGACCATGAGCAAGGGCCTTATTGACGTGAAAGAATTGACAACTTCATCACATGAACCCACGACCGTCATTTTGTATTATGCATTCTGTAAAGTTGCCTATAATGTGGCTGCTTTCGAAAGACTGACAAATGAACAGCAAAGTGGTGAGTCAAGAGTATCAAAATTCAGCCTGAAACTTACAATCATTCATACCTAGTGAATTTATTGGAAAGCATATGTATTTTCTGACATGCAAAATCTGTAGTCAGTATTTTTTTATAAAATGTTGTTTTTCAAAAACAAAAAAAAGGTTTTTATCGAACTGCATTTACATCTAGCTATTATGGTAAATTTTTTTTTGATTCAAAATATTGCAAGAATACTAATCTGAATGATTACTTGTTTTGTAGTTTAACTATTTATGAGCACCTCAAAGACATTTAATGGTCAAAAGTTCAATTCATACATCGTCATTAATTTATTACAAAATCTCCCAGTAGCTACCAGCTCAGTTTAAAGATAGAATACATGTGACAAAATTGCTGCATGGAAACTTATTTCAATGATTTACAGCTTGTTTTCTGGCATAAAAGAGCATATAAGAACATGTCATATTTTATTTTTCAGATGTTGGTGGATACTTGGTTTATGCGATGAAAAAAGAATGGCTCAAAACGAGTGGACCATATGCCAGACTGCTACAGGAGAAATATCAAGCCCACAGGAAGTATCTGCCCGAGTCATTTGGTCGACAAACATGAGGAATTAAAAATGTTACCAAAAAAATTATTTATCCAAATTTATTACTCAAAATTCTATATTATGATCGGGCCATAATTTATTCGCTTAAAAATTAAAGCAATTTGATAAAAATGAACTTAGTCGATGGATTGAGGCAGCTCAGCCATGGTCCCTCTCAGATCAGGATTTTTTCCTTGGATGCATCAATCAACAATGCTTGAGGGACTGTAGATTGTGATTCAAAGAGTCGTACTTGCCCCTAATTGAATTTAAAGTTTCAGTACGAAGTATGGCAAGGTGTAGGAACTATATCGAACAGCAAGGGAGTTGAAACTTTCCTACTTTCTGTAGCACTTTTCGCTGACTTCTCAGGTTTTTCAGATGCTCACTCAGCCATTTAGCTGAAGCTTAAAAATCGATACATTTACAGTTTGACAGTAGAATCGTCAAAAAAGTCTTCATATGAAAAAAACACGTGATATTTTTCAAGAGCATTCCAACCATGTATCATAGGTCCAATGATTACAAGCCGATTTGAGAAAATACTCAAAAATGATTCTATATCTTCTGACATTATGATTCTCCATTCTTGGCCTTATAATCACATAAAAATTGTATAATGCTTTTTATTTTGCCCGTAGGCACACAATGAATGAATAATAATACAGTGGCTATGGTAATGCAACGTTTCTGTAGTCTACCTACTACCTTCCTCAGGCGACAATAAACTCATTTTTTATAAAATTCGCTGCTTGAGGGAATTGAACCCTGGTCGTTTGATTGAGAGTCTAGAGCACTACCACTGGGGCATGGGGGCCAGTAGTAACTTGTTTAGAAGTGCTATATATCCTGACTTGGGGGTACTAGTTCAGACTTGGGTTCCTGTCTGTTGCCCTTCTAAGGAATGCTTGGTTCCATATGTGGCCTATTTCAATGCTCTTACTACCTACATTTTTTGACCCCACTTTTTCCATCTCAATGGTTTCTCTGATCTTCCTTTTGTAGGTATTAGGCTCTTGGGCAAGTATGGTGGTATTGTCAAAATTGGGTGTACATCCACATGATAGGCAATGTTCCGCCACACCACTTTTCTCAAGGCTCAGGTTCTTAAGGGCATTTCTGTGTTCTGCAATACGGGTCTTAAGTGTTCTGCCCGTTTCTCCTATGTATACTTTCCCACATGGAGCCATAGGTACTTGGTATACTATACCCTGTGTATCTTCTTTATTTCTAGGTGGTGCTACTTTGCTGACTCTTTTCCTGATTGTGTCTTTACTTGTGGCAACTAGTCCAACCTTGTGCTTGTGGCATATTTGCTTCAGTTTCTGTGTTAGTTGGCCACAGTAAGGTATTACAACCGTGCCTTTGTATTCAACTTTTTCTTGGTCATTTGCATTTCTTGTTATATTTACTTTGTTAATGATTGCTGTGGGATAACCATTTTTCTTGAAGGCTTGCCTGATGTTATTTTCTTCCACTTTCCTGGTTTTTTCAGTTGAGCATAGTGTACCTGACCGCAATATCATTCCCTTTACAATTCCTACTTTGGTGTTTACAGGATGGTTTGACTGGAAGTTCAGATATTGGTCTGTGTGTGTTGGTTTACGGTAGACACTTGAACGTCACATTACCATAACCGCTGTATTATTATTCGTTCATTGTGTGACGGGCAAAATAAAAAGCCTTATATAATTTTTATGCGATTGTAAGGCCAAGAATGGACAATCATAATGTTATACACCAATCGCAAACAGCCTTTCGCCAAATATTCTATATCTTCTGCACATTGGCGAGTCAAGTTTTACTATTGTTCAGTGTACTGCAAGGCAAGGCGAACGATATAGTGGAAAAAATTAAGTGAATCTTCAACACCAGGAGTATGTAAAGCAGGGAATTTCACAAAGAGACTAAAACTTTATCATCACTCTGTAAGGTCAATTGGTTGGAGTGTACATATGTTAGCTGCAAGGTCCCAGGGAAAATAAATGGATCCTGATCCGATCATGCGAATATACACAGTTTTCTGGTTCTGGGTCTAGGGCCATATTCATAAAAAAGCTTAAGTCCATAGACCGGTCTGTAGACCAAAATCTGGAAGAATGGTATTCATAAAAGTCTAAAATCTAAAAGTCGGTCTAATTTGGCCGACTTTTACACCAGAATATTAGCCTGCTACACTGTTGGGCTAAATGTATTTAGACCAAAATTTTTCATCAAAATGGCTGTTTTTTTAATTTAGGCGTTGAATATAAAGGGCGTTGAGGTGGGAAGAAGTTTTCTGATATATATGGCATTACTTTTTCATTTTTATGCTTAATTTATTCATCTGAAAGGCAAATAAATTTATTTTACTTTTTCTCTTTGTTGATTGAAAGTGGAATTTTTTAGCTAGATATTCTCAAGTGATTCCCAGTTGAGCGAATTTCCAAATCAATGAATTCCCCATTGGGCGATTGCAAACGAGCAATCGAGAATGTAATAGCACATTCTTTATATTTTTCTTCTTTACCTTATATGTTTCTCTGTATTTTTTCTTCCGTTTTCTGCGTCTATTGTTAATGTTTTTGTTTATGTATGTTTTTACGTTTTCATCTTTTGTCTCTGCTTTCTTTCATTTTCGTTTTTCTTTTCATCTACTTTTTTCTTTTTTGCCCATTCACAAATTGTAATTTTTAATAAGCATACTCTCCCGTATAATTTTTATACAATATTTCCTATAAAATTTTCTTTGTGATTTTTTTCCTTACGTTTCATCTTGGTTTTTTGCTTTTAATCTCTCCTGATCCTTTTATTTTTTGTTCTTTTTTCGCATTGTTTTCTTTCTTTCTGACTGCTTTCGCTATATTGCTTTTTCCTTCTTGTTACTTTTTTCATGTTTCACTTTTTTTCAGATGCTTTTCCACCTACTTTCACTTATCCTTAACGTCTTCATTTTTCTTGACGTTTGCTTTCTCTTGACTTTTCTTCCAGCATTCTTTTGTTTATGTTTTTATGAAGATTTTCGCACTTACAACGATGAAAGACTCAAGCATGTCAAACTGTACAAGAATTATACAGGAGACTACGGCTATTTAAAACGATAACTTGTAATGTGTTGTTTCATGACCAAAAAAAGCAAACGACAAGAAAAACGAAAATAAAAGAAAGCAGAGACAAAATATGAACACGTTAAGACATACATTAACAAAAACATTAAAAATGCACCCAGAAAACGAAAGAAAAAAGAAACAAAAACAATGAAAAATATAAGGTAAAGAAGAAAAATATAAAGAAAGTGTTATTAGACTATTGAATGCTGGTTTGGAATCGCCCAATGGGGAATTCGCTCACTTGGAATTTGCTCAATTGTGAACTACTCACATGGGAATTGCTCAATGGTGAATTTGCTCAGTTGGGAATCGCTCTTAGTATTTTCTCCACCACATATTTGAACATGTTATATATAAATTTACGGTTTGGAAAACCTTTTTTGGGCATTTGAGTTTTGGTTCCAGAATGTGGCAAACTGGGCATCAATCTGAAGATGTCTCTGAAACTGACCCAAAAATATTTTTCGAAAATTTCTCTCTTAATTTTTTATCTTTATGGTTACTATTACCTGATTCTATTTGTAATATCTCAGTTTCAACTTGGCCCACATTCAGACAGCCAAAAAGTTTTTTATGAATACAGACTTTCGCTCAGTCTAAATGTAGACCGGTCTATAGACTTTAGCTCAGTCTGTAGACTTCAGCCTCCTTTATGAATATGGTCTCTGATATGGATCTGACCCACAATTTTCTATATTTGGATCTGGATCTGATCCTGTCAAAGATTGATATTCATTCATAATGAGAAGTTTATTCACATCTTTTTCACAAAAATTTAAAAAAGTAATAACCAAATCATATATGATTGCAAAATTCTAACTGAATCACTTTTCAAACGATTTATAGTTTTACCACATATTTGAGTGGCACCACTAATCAATTGTTCAGTGGAAACACTCGTTGTTAGTAAACACTATTCTCTAGGTCATTGAGGACAAGTAGGAAGGTAAACTATACTTTCATTAGTTATTTCTTCGAAAACATGTTAGATTCGAAAGTCTTGATTTCTTGACTTTACTATTATAATTTTGCTTCCTGAATGGAGAATTGTGCAAAAGCATTTGAATTCTGAGCTTCTGCTTCGATTTGGTTCTCATAACTTGATTACGGAGTAATACATATGAGCATAGGATCTGACTGGATGTAGATCTGGATCTGGATATGATTTAATTTTTCATACAAATTCATTGGTCGACGTAACAAGAGTTTTACACATTTGTCAAGGTAATGAAGCGGACCAAGTATTGAGACACAATGCTTTGATAGGAAAACCAAATGTAGAAATCTTTCCTGCTGCTTGGCAGGATTGACGAGCAAACTTCTGTGATGAGGTCCTGCACTACTTTTTGATAAAATATTCTTTTTCCTCCAAAAAAAGTCAAATTTAGAAATCGGTTCAAAAGCAAAATTAGACATAAGCTGATGAATTTTAGTGTAAACAGTTGTTAACTCATTTGATTACTACTGACCACCATATCTGCACATAGAGAGGTAAACCGTCCTACCTGAGACCCCTGGAGACCCCCCTAGCTCGAAAATAACTGTCAAACACCCTCCCCTGAACTTTTTTCAGGACAGCTTTTTTGATAATTTTTATGCTTGTTTTGTGCGAAAAATATTGTGAAACTTTTTTGGTTTTTTGCTCGCCCAATTTGGTCTATTGTATAGGCACACTGATGCCGGAAGATGATCCTGAACGCCTACAGTACCCCTAACACCTTCAATAGTCTTGACATTTTACCCCTCCAAACCTTGAAGCACGCATTTTATCTAGAAAGTTGAAAATTATGCAGAAAGGAATGGCTTTTTTACAATTCATCAGGATCATTCGTCAAGTGGACTTTAATCTTGCTTGGAAGAATGTGTGAAATATGTTTTCAATTGAAAAAATTTTCCTTGTTTATCAGGTGGCATGACCGAGGAGCTAAATACAGGATTGTGTTATGCTATGCATAATGAACGACATAGTGGCTCCATTGTGCCCTCAATAATATTTGATCACATGCGTACACAATAATATGAAATATCATGAAAATCTCCAGCATAACATAACTCTGAGCTGGCTATTCTATTATTTAGTTCCAACTAGAATATACCTCAAGAATATGATGTGGAATGCTGCAAATACGAGTTTCATTCTTTTTGTGACTTTGTTAATGCTGAGCAATGGTTTACCATTCAATGAGGACAGTGACGATAGTAAGTGTCCTATGGTGGAAATATTTGCTGAGAATCTGTCTTCATGTGTTATATGTTCATTCATCTGAATTTTTGATATTTCATATCAAATCAGGTCAGGTATTACACTTTTGATCAACATAATCAATTGAAATTTTTTGACTAGTATTTCATAATTTTCGGAACAAACCAACTGCATAGAAAATTGTTGGCCTACATGAACCGATATATTTTGAAATTCCTCTCATATATGTCGTATGCAGGTAAAAATATCATAACATAGAACTGTTATAACATAGCTCTGCAGATGATATTCCTAAGTTTTTTTAAGATGTTGTTTGTCTCCAGGATCTTTTCCTAGACGCTATCCATAACATCTTTTTGCGGGCGTTTTACTAGGCATTTCTCACAGTTTTTTCTCTAGCGGTCAAAATATAGTGTATTGCCTTTCTAGGGCGCAAGGTCCATGGTATCTTTAACAGGGAAAGCTTAGCCAGATAAATAACTTAAGGTAGGCACGCATATGGTTTCAGAGAAAAACATTCAAAAATTGACGAAAAAAACAATGGAGTTGCGTTCAAAATGAATGGACTATTTCATATCATACATAAAACAGGAGGAGAGTCGGAAAGTAAAAGCGTGTTTTTTGAGAATGAAAGCCAGCTTCATAAAAAAAAAACTGAACCTCCAGTTGAGCTACATTGTCTTAATTTAAGTCATTTAGGGTGCAGGGCACAAAAAATTAAGCCCCAGTTTAAGCTGCAGCTTAGCCGAAGTTTAACTCTTTGATTAACTGAATCCATGTGTGTTGTGAAAAAACACATGTGTTTTGAATGCATAAGGTCATAGTAGGTTATAAATAAGGCTATAGTTGAAGCTGTAGACAAAATCAATGATAGTGTGATCATTCCTGATTGACTTTTTCTCTCTGTCATCTTATCAATCCTATTTGACTAAGCCTGGTCTACTAAAGACAGCTTACGAGCATCTAACAGCATAAGCTCATAGACAGACACAATTCTACCTTGACTAGGGCCATATCAATATGTTGGCAAAAATGCTGGGAGAAACGCACACTGGAAGGCCCTGGAGAAATACTCCGGAGGCACGTTATGGGGAGACCCTCTAAAAACGCAAAGAGAGTGGCTGTGGGACTATGTTGGAACAGGTCTATTCCCAATTGAGCAAATTCCCAAATGGAGCGAATTCTCAATTACGCGATTCCAAAGGAGCAACAGAAAATGCAATAACATTTTCCTAACATTTTCCTTCTTTACCTTATATTTTGCTTTGTATATATTCCTTTTTTATTTGGTTCTGTGTGTCGAAATTGTGCTTTCGTTTATGTATGTTTGCATTTTTATCTTTTCTCTCTGCTTCCTTTCATTTTCTTTTTTCTTATCATCTACGTTTTTCGTTTTTGCTCCAGGAAACAATACATTACAAGTTGTCTGTAAATGTTATACAATTCGGCACGCTCTATTTCCTATTTAATTTTAGCCTTTGTGATTTGTTCTTCATTATCTACTTTTTATTTTAGTTTTTTGCTTTTACTTTTGTATTTTTTCTATTTTTCCGATTGTTTCTTTTTTTTGTTCATTTCCACACTACTTTTTCTTTCTTCGTTACTGCTTTCTCTATCTTTCTTTTTCTTCCTTGTCACTTCTTCGTCTTTTTTTCTAACGCATTTCCACCCACTTTCAGATATTCTTAATGTCTCCATTTTTCTTGACGTTTCCCTTCTCTTGGCGTTTTCTTTCTTTCGACATTGTTTTGTTAATATATTTTTTAAAGATTTTCACACTTACAACGATGAAAGATTTAAGCAAGCCGAACTGTCCAAGAATTATACCTAATAATACGGTTATTTAAAATGGCAACTTGTAATCTATAGAATCATGAGCAAAAAAGAAAAAATTAGATGACAAGTAGGAAGTAAATGAAAGAAAGCACAGACAAAATATGAAAACGTTAAAACATACATAAACGAAAACATGAGCAATAAACAGAAAACAAAACAAAACAAGAAATACGTACAAAGAAAATTATAAGGTAAAAAAGTAAAATTCGTAGAAGTGTTATTAGATTCTCGATCGCACGTTTGGAATCGCCATAATGATAATTCGTTCATTTGTGAATTCGTTCAATTGGGAATTTCTCACATGAGAATACCCCCCTGCAACATGTCTTGTGTTTTAAAGTTACTACCTAGGTTAGCAGAACATGAGTACTTATAAGATTGAATCTCATTGTTGATCAAGGATTCACCCGAAGGCACCTCCATCATCAGATCCAGGATATGGAAAAAGCCCAGTGGTCCAGGATTGAATCTCTAGTATAGCTTGCATCGTATGTCCTTATAGTTCCTCCTACATATTTACAGGTGCTGAATTTTTTGCCAACATAACGAAGTTGATTCATGAAAAGAGGAATTACCACGATAGCTGCCATTTTATCACATTTCCCTGTATGAGGGACAATGAATGCAAAGATGGCGAATACTGCAATGGAGCTAGATTGTGTTGTCGTAGAAGGCGACCACAATGGTAAATTGGTGCAAATTCATTTGATAAATTGTTATACAAACATTTTGCATTGATTGAATAGCACATGATTTTCTTAAATAAAATTCTAATATGAAGTCTATTTTCATCTCTATTCGAGTAAAGAGGTAAGAATTTTTTTCCATGAAACTATTTGTCTGTTTTATAACACTTGTCACATGCCGACGAATTTCGCCCAACATCATGTGATTTACATCATGTTTTCACTTTATGTTTTTCGCCACTTTCTGTTTTTACAGTCACTTACTTTAATTTCTGCATTCCGTTTTTATATTTTACATGCATTTTCTGTGTGTATGTTTTGTGTTTTGTTTCTGTTTCATTTTGTACTTTCATTTCTGTCATGTTTTGTTATTTTTCCGTTGCGCACGTAGGCTATGGTATGTAACCATTTGGTTAGAATTTCCGCCAAAGATAAGCTCTACGAGCTCATGGCCATAATTGGAGCACAACCTGCATCTCTTATCAGTAAAAACTAGTGGCGTTTCACAATGTGAAACGACTAGTTTGGAGATTCTCTCTAAATGGCGTTCATATGTTTAGCACCGAGAGTGAAACTCGCCTCAATGCTTAACCTATTCGAACTGGAAAATGTCTATGTGACCATAGGCGTCTTCTGCAGTGATTTCCGCTGTAGAAGTTAGCTTGGGTGTGGCTAACACCACCCAAGGCCTACTGTAAAGGCCTACTGTAGGTTTATGGGGCCCTTTAAAAGGGCTTGTTTCTTTAGTTTTGCCGTCATTTTTGGGCCTAATTGTTCCCTTGCATTTTTAGCTGCATCTCCACATCCGCCAACTTTATTTTATAAATTCACATATATTACTGCATCTGCCACCGATATATATATTAATAAATTTGCATATTCCTTCTGTGCCTCCACTGCGTTTACCTTACCATATCCCGTACCTTGGAGTTACCCCATCGCCCTTTGCTTAGGAATCCCCTGTCACTCGCCCTGTGGAACGTTTTGCGTTGCTCCTCGACCCGTGTCAGTACACACCCCACGTTGAACCGAATCAGATTGCCATCACCTGCTCCCATTGTCCCCCAGATCTGCGAACACCCTTGAACCTGTCGCCCCTACGCCCAGTAGTTGAGAAGAGGACTAGGTGAGTCTTCTCAGCAGTTATTGTTGTTGAGGGTATATTTGTGGGAATCCTCTCTAAGCTGGTTTTCCCTTGAGAAACCCCTCAGTTAGAGTAGCCCTTGAACCCTTTGAGTCAGGGCCAAAAAGGGGATTTAGGTTTACATCCCCTACAGTAAGCCATTCCAGGAATGGCATTGTCCTTCATTCTCAGTGAATGGGGACTAGGGATTGCCACTCGTGACCCAGCGGCGTTGCCCATTACTCAGCAGCAGAACCTGAGGACAGTTCTGAGGTACACGTTTTCCAGTAGTCAGTACCAGCTGGGTTAGGTTCCCGAACTGAATATATTAATGGAGCCACCCAATGGGGTCACAGCATGTCACTCACAGTGGCATGACCATATTTTATATGGAATATGGTATGGGTTTTCCCATCAATGTGACTGATCACCAGGTCTACTTAATGTGACATGTCTTCCAATTCAGTTAATGTGACACACGGATGTAAAGTTGTGAAATCTTCATGATAAATAAATATGTGATTAACACAACGTGAACGTGAGAAGGAATTCTTGGCGCAAAAAATTCAGCCGAGTAAAATTGATACACAGTAATCAGGAAGGAAAACGGCATCATACTGTAATGAAAATAGGCTCGGGTTACTCTGAAATCATTTCTACCTCAAAGTAAATAAAATAAAGCTGCCTGCTTTGTATTTTTTTCATGTTCAAAAACGATTCAAAATACGCGTTTATTACAGATCGGGGAACCTTTGCCCGAAAAAAATCACTTTTTCCAAATGCACTCTAATGTCCCTGCGCTTTTGTCCTGAGCTCTAATGTCCAGTCACGACATTTTAATATTCATTCCGTAGGAAAAAATGGTGGTCGTGGTCAAAAAGGCGGCGATGAAGTCTAGGAAGGTTCTGGAAACAGGAAATGAGTCAGAAAAATTCTAAGAATCGGAAAGTTCGATTTTTTTGTGGATTTTCCTAGCTATAAGTTTGAGCATTCTAGCAACGGACTAGAAACGTAAAGCCATCTCCCGAAACCAAAAGTGACTATAATGCAAGGAGACGATTCAATGTAAATACTGTAGGTGTACTGCGAGCAGATAGAATTCAAACTACAGTAAGAATGTAGAGAAAAGTTAGACTTCCACAGGACATTATAATTTGTTTATTTGTAATTTTATTCATCACATGAAATGAAATTCAAATCGTTTTTTACCAGGAAAAGAAGTATGGCGGAAAAATGGACCACATTGAACGTCTATAGCCTTGTGAATCATGCTGTTCAGGGTCATTTATACTTGCCTTTTTAGACGGAACGGAACGGAATGCAATCGACGGAACGTTACCGAACGAACCAAAATTCCCGTTCCGTTCCGTTGGAGGTAAATGGCTCAAGCTGTTAGTGATCTTTTCCGTTACGTTCCGTCGAAAAAGGCAAGTATAAATGACTCTTTAAGTTTTTGCAGTAATGGTAAATTGCGAACAGGACGTTCACGTTAATAATTTAGACAGCTCATTCGATTAGATTACTGTAGTTCTGGTCGACATATCCCAGTGAATCTCGCGTCGAGCCAGTGTTTTTTTTTGTGCCAAAACATGGTTTTTGGCTCAAAAAAATTTGAAATGGCACAAAAAATTTTTGGGCGTTTGTGCCAATTGGCACATATTTTTTGACTAGTCGAATGCCGAATTTCTTTGATTTTTAGTCATTTTAGGGGCTGAAAACGCAAAATTTTCTCGGCGCTCCGCGCTGAGTCAATTACTTAAGTGTAATATTAGTCAAGTGTCAGGAATCTGAAAGAATTGTATTCGAATAATAGATTTGTATGATTGCAACAAACTTTGAGATTGTCAATGATTGAAAAATGAATTAGTTAACTTCCACTGTTCATTCACTGTGATTCACTGTTTTTTTTTTCCCCAAATCGTGCTTTTTCGGAAAAAAAAATTCAGAAAGGGGAAAAAAATTTTGGGCTCTTTCCCCATTTGGGGAAGAAAATTTTGGGGATCGGATACAGAAAAGATGCATTTTGGTGCATTTTAGAAGGTCATAATCTCAAAATTTTCCGGCGCTTCGCGCCGATTATAACTTTAATAATCATTATTATGCATTACTAACCCCTGGCGCGGCTTTTAGCATGTCTACTTTCATTTATCATATAATCTATAATAGTTTTCATCATCTTGAACGTATTATCTCATGTTTTCATTGGTAATCTTCAATATTTTATCATGATATTTAATGAAGATTCGCATTTTTTCCTTTTGAGAAAGATCAATACGTCAAGTCTCTAAGCTTTTTGATGCAATTATTTCTTTTCTAACGTAAAATCAATTTAAATGCTTCATGGAAATATCTTTCGGAAATTTATACTCTGCTTACTCATATATTTTCGACCAAGTATGAGAGTTTACAAATAAATTATACTGGTTTTAACATTTTTCGAGTAAAATTCTAGAAATTACGGCTTTTGAACACAAAATTCAAATCTACTTCTTGAAATAAACGTTCGGAAAATTGATATTCTAGCGTCGCAGAATATCAAAACCCAAAAAATTTTTCCGGCGCTACGCGCCGGAAACATTAACATCCCTTTTAGGTTCTCAATTGTCAACATGGAGGACTTAACCATCGATTTCTCATGTAATTCAAAGTCATTATGCTTTTGGATAGTTTGCTTGAAAGTTTGTTCCAATGCTTGTAGATTAAACTTTGAACTCGAAAATTTCATTTTTTTCCTCAATTTTGATGAATTAATGGGTCTAAAAACACCAGAAGGCTTGAAAAAGCCCAAAAACACGTAAATAAAGCGTCTGTGAGCATTTTTAAGCGAAAAAAACGACTTCGGGAAAATGGGGAAAAAAATTTTGATCCCTTTCCCCATTTGGGGAAAAGGCCCGGGGGAAAAAAAACAGTGCTGTGATTGGAAACCGGAATTTTTATCTGTTTGATTCGAACAGAAAAATTTACCCTGTTGGCACAATTTTTCAACCAAAAATTTACGCGACATGACTTCCGTTCTAGTTTTTTTCAGGAAAAATCATCATGGACATCCTTAATTTATTTACATCGGTGTTAAGAAGAAATCCGTAGCCGAAAATTAAAGAAAAATATAAAATGCCTGAAAAATTGTATAAAAATATCTGAATTCTCGTAGCATCTGATTTCTTTCTGAATCGTATAAACTGCTTTCTTCATTAGTTTTTCTTATCGCACTGACGTTCTTAAGATAAAATAGAGTTGGCACGATTTTTTATGCAAATTAGTGCGGCAAAAGTAACCTTTAGTTATGTATCAAACTTTTGGCATAAAACTTTTTAAAAGTTTTCAGTATGTTTTTAGGCTGGAAAAAATTTATTGTGCCATTGGCACAAATTTTTTTGGCCCTTTGTGCCAATTGGCACAAATGTCCGTGCACAAAAAAAAATGCTGCGTCGAGCAGTTATTTTTATCCCAAAACATGGTTTTTCGGCACAAAAGAATTTGGAATAGCCCGAAAAATTTTGAGCGTCTGTCCCAAATTGGCACGAAATTTTTGGCTGGTCAAACATTAAATTTCCTTCATTTTTAGACCATACCTGTAAGGGTCCGACCAGTTGGTGGGGGGGGGGGGGGGTGGGTAAATCGGAAATTTTGGGGAGGGGGCTGGAAAAATTCGAAATTTTTCCCAAAAAAGGCCAAAGACATACACTTTTTTGCCAATTTTTTCTTATTTTTTCCAAACTGGGGCGGGGGAGTTGGGTATATGGTTGACCAAGTTGGGGGGGGGGGTCCCCCAACCCCCCCCCAATTACTCCTACCTGTACTTGGGGGGAGGGCGGGGGGGGGGATAGGGGGGGACCCCCCAACTTGGCCAACCATATACCCACCCCCACCCAGTTTGGAAAAAATTATGAAAATTTGCAAAAAAGTGTATGTTTTTTGGCCTTTTTGGGAAAAATTGCGACTTTTTTCGACCCCCTCCCCCCAAATTTCGGATTTACCCCCCCTCAACTGGTCGGACCTCTTACGGGTATGAATTACACGTATGTTTTAGACGTTTTAGGAGCTGGAAACAGGATTTTTTCGCACAGGCCAGCCAGGTAGGTTGCAATGTGCGAATTGGGGAAAAATTTTGTTTGCACAGATGAATTTTTGGTTGCTCACTTTAAAATCGAT
Source organism: Romanomermis culicivorax (assembly GCA_963922205.1). Lineage (NCBI taxonomy): Eukaryota > Metazoa > Nematoda > Enoplea > Mermithida > Mermithidae > Romanomermis > Romanomermis culicivorax. The sequence goes on from CAWUHX010000454.1 coordinate 31,873, forward strand.
AAATTTGCTTGAATTTAGCGGAAAAATCTTCGATCCGCGTCGGCATACCCGTATCCAGGATTTTCAAAAAGGGGGGGGGGGAATTTTTCAAAATTTTTTTAGAATTTACTGAATAAAAAGGAAATCATTTTCAGTAAAGACGACATATTTTCAGTTAGTTTATGTGTGCTTGGGTTCAGGTTTTTTTTTGCGCAGGCCAGGTTGCAATGTGAAACTTGGGGAAAATTTCTGGTTGCTCGCTCTAAAATCAATAAATTAGCTTTATGTTTATCAGAGAAAATATCAGATGCTAGCTTTCTTGTATTTCATTCGATTCACGTCGATTTTCAACTTTTAAAACCCAATTTTTTGAATTTTGGAGAAAAAATGAAAAAGGTTGACATGAATTAGCTGGTTTGGCGCGTAGCGCCGAAATTTTTTTTGAATTTGCATTATTCTAAAACGCTGGAGAATGAATTTTTTCAGTTTTTATTTCCTAGACAGAAGGTTCAATTTTTCAGTAAAGTTCGATGAATTTTCAACCAAACTACAATTTAAAAACTAGGGAAGCAACCAAGAATTTTAATTCTTCAACCAACAAGAATTTCGACTTGGACTACAAATGTTTTAATCACACAAGTGTAAAAATTTTTTCACAGATGGCAAAAAAAATTTGGTAAAATAACCGAGAAAAATCTTTCTTTTCGTTAAATTCGCGAAAAAACAACACATGATCAAACCTTCATCCATAATATTTTGATGATTAAAAGCTATAAGTATTAGCTAGAATGAAATTTTCCAACCGCGCACTGGGATAATGTAGAAAAATTATTAAATTTTCCTTCTAAATACGGGCCTGCGCGTCGGTTGTAGGCATTTAAAAGCCAATTTTCTGAGTTTTGGAGAGAAAATGAAAAGATTAATTTGACTAAACTAGAGTAATTTGTTCGGCGCGCAGCGTGGAAATTTTTTTCTGAATTCCAATATTCTAGAACGCTGGAAAATGAATCCTTCCAGCTTTTATTTCCCAGACAGAAAGTTTGATTTCTCAGTAAATTTGATGAATTTTCGATCGGACAAACTAAAATTCAAAAAGTTGGAAAGCGACTAAAAATTTGAATCTTTCAACTGGCAAGAATTTCTAGCATTGCTACACACAAAATGTTTTAATCACATGAAAGTAAGTAAGTACATATTTTATCATTTTTTAGACATAAATTACTACTTTTAAAATTACTACCATAAGTACATATTTTATCATTTTTTAGACATAAATTACTACTTTTTAAATCGTTTTTCGGACAATTTTCATGAAAAAAATCGATTTCTTTCCTTCAGGGACCCCTCCCCCCAAAATTTTGGGAATTACTGACCCCCGGCCCCAAAAAAGTGCTCCAACCCCCCCCCCCAGACCTCGGAGCTCCGTTGCATGTATGTTTGGAACAAAAAAATTTCAGCGTTTATGCCAATTGGTACAAAATTTTTGGCTGGTCAAACATTAAATTTCCTTGATTTTTAGACGTTTTATGGGCTGAAAACGCAGAAAATTTTCGGCGCTCCGCGCCGAGTCAATGTATATGACATTAATTCCTTGTATATTTGACCCCAGGGCGAACGAGTTCTCTTCGAGCAGTGTATTAGTATCGTTGCAGCAAACTTTAGCTGTCAATGACTGATGAATCAGAAGAAATGCTGAATATTCTCTGTTTATTCAGTCAGATTCGGATTTAAAACTGAAATTCTTACTTTTTGTATTTGACTAATTCAAATAGAAAAATCGATATCGTTGGTATAGGATGTTTCGACCGAAAATTTACACAATTCTCGACTTTATTTTCTCTAGTCTTTACATTGTTGTTAGGATAGGTATTCGTAGTCGAAAATTGAATCAGTAAGTATATATTTTCTGAACAATTCTAGAGTTTTATTTAAATCTTCTCAGCATTCCGTTTTTTTTTTGAGTCGTCGTGAACCATTTTCTTGCACAGTTTTTTCTTATCTCACTGACGTGGTTAGTTGAAAAATAGGTTGGGCACTTTTCCTACAAAAAATTAATGCGTTAAATTTAAACGTATAGCTTTGATTTATATTTTTATCAAACTTTTGGCCTAAAACCTTTCCGCAGTTTTCAGTATGTTTCTGGTTGGAAAATTTTTTTTGTACCATTGGCACAAATTTTTTTGGCCTCTTATGCACTGCCAATTGGCAAAAATGTCCGTGCACCAAAAAAAACGCTGGGTTTGGGCAGTGTTTTTGTGCTAAAACATGGTTTTTGGCGCAAAAAAATTTAGAATCTCTTCTGCAGTCTCTTCTGACACTGACATGACAACAGATTTGAAATGAGATTACACAACACAGCAAATAAATCAAATGCTTCCTAAATTTTCGCTTCAGGGAACTTAGCGCTATTCGATTCGGTTTGTATGACTATACATGCACAGCATAGAAATTCTGCTGGGGGTCAGCCAGGACAGGGGTTAGAATACAAATTTTTTTTCGTTCTTGATAATAAAAAAATCTTAGATAGGTCTTCTAACATCCAAGCAGCATATTCTTCAACTTTGTATATTTAAGTCAGATATATGAAATTATTTGCTTAGATTGTACGTGTTAAAGTTTTAATGTTTGTAATCAAGTATGCTTTGTTTGGAAAAGCTGCTAAACAACAGCATCATCCCCATTTTTACGACGACTTTCCGTTCTCTCTTGCTCATTTTCCTCCGTCAACTTCTCAATCACTGCTGGTAGGGTCTGTTATGTTTACTTCTCTGCTTAGGTCAAAAGACGTCAGCAATATAACTCAAGTCCTATTGGCTTGTATTCAACCGACTACCGTAGGTCACTCAAAGGAGCTTCCTATCAGCAATCTACTAAACACAGTGCAACAGTCCTTAAGCAGAAATAAACACAACCTTCAGTCACTAATAAGCAACTGGAAACTCTAACTCTTGCAATCGAAGGGCACTCAGGGTCTCCCCAGATACCTCCTAAAGGTTTACACAAATACACAGAACTCACTATGATAATATCCAAAGGAGCTGGGGCTTTACCTTGGCTTCGGATCCCGTGTAAGACAACTCCCGCTTCCGCTTATTGCGCAAGTAATAAAATAATAAATAATAAATAATAATAATAATATTATTATTCAAATTTGGTTGTCGGGCTGTCGACGCTTGCTTTTATTGGGCGTAAAAGAATAATATAATGAAAAACGGACGCGACTCGCCCACGACACACCAAAGCACGAGAATGATAAAAACATTGCTCTTTTTGGTCGAATCGTAACTTTGTCGATTCACCAATTTTGCATAGATGTGGGATTACTACTACCGTAAGTACATCCCCAACAGGTCAAGTGTGCAGGGGGTCAGCAAGAATCTGCTGTGGGTCGAAACCCCCAAAGCCCTCCGCACGTGCATGTATGCTCCCATCTATGTGCATGTATGTATGTTAGGCGATAAGTTAATCGAATCTTTAATTTAGATCCAGATAGATTTTATTAGTGTAGAATCGAAAACAATTTGTTGGATATGTATATGGACGTTCGGGTAAGTTTAAAATGAATGCGAATTACGTTTTTTCGCCAAATTTTGTGTTTTGGCGAAAAAATTTTGGTTTTGTGAATTTTAGAAAGTCAAAAAGTCGATTTTTTTAGTAATACATTTTTTGAGTAGCTTCGAGAATTTTAAAAAATTGCTGTGTAAAATTCGAGATCCTAATAATTGAGTTTTCTCATAATTGGTGCGTATGATTTTGAATCCTAGAAATCAACTTTTTTCATCTGAATATTTCAATTTTCCAAATTCGGAAAGTTTACGTGCGCTCCAAAAATTCTAAAAATTTTGAGAAAGTGACGCGTAAATTTGATGATCCCGAGATAGAATAAATTTTTTCAAGTCTATTTTTCCAAATTAAAAAAGTCTAGAAATGTTCAAAACATTCGAAAAATTTTCAAGAACTGACGCTCAGAATTTCAGATCCGGAAACTTGACTTTTTCTACCTCAAAATCTTAAAATTTTAAAAGTTTATAATTGATGTTCATAGAATTTAAAATTTTTTCGAAAATAGGCGCCTACAATTTCAAATCCTAAAAATTAATTTTCCCCCTTAGAAATCCAAATTTTCCAAATTGAGAAAATTTTGTATAAAGTTCAAAATTTTCTACTGGCGCTTCTATTTAACTTGGGATTATAAAAACAAAATTATTTCCTCCTTAAAATTCCAATTTTTCAAATTCCAAAAATTTATATACTAGTTCCAGAAATTGAGCAAATTTTGAAAAACTAACGTTGAATTTCAGGTCCTAAAAATTGACTTTCTTCATCCCAAAATTCGAATTTTCAAAATTTTATGAAATTTTTTCGATGTTCAATAATTCAGATTCTTCAAAAAATTGATGGGTAGCATTGCAGATTCTTAAAATTTACTTTTTACGTTTCAAAATACGAATTTTCCTAACTCGAAAAGTTTATAATTGTTTACAGAATTCACTTCACTTTTTCGATTTCTAAACCTGAATTTTCCATATTCCAAAAGTTCACATGTGTTCAAGAATTCAGATTTTTTGGAAAGAAACTGTTCTGTAGCGTTTCAAGTCCTGAAACTTCATATTTTCTATCTCCCCAAATTTCTTAATGTTATGTTGCTGGAATTCAAAAGTTTTCAACAAACTGGCGCGTAGAAGTTCAGATTCTAAAAGTTCAACTTTTCCTATCTCAAAATCAGAATCTCTAAAACTCGAAAAATTAAAAAGATTAGTGCACCTGAAAAGTAACATTTCCTATCTCAAATTTCGAATTTTCAAAGTATGAAGTTTATATGTGTTTAAAAAATTGAATTTTTTTTTTAATTAGCCCTTAGAGATTGGAATTTCGTTTTCTCTATATAATTGAAATCCCATTTTTCCACATTCAAAAAGTTCATGTGATCTGAAAATTTGAAAACTTTCCGGAAAATGGTGCCTAGAACTACGCATCTTACAAAGTAATTTTTCGATTTTAAAATTCGAATTTTCAAAATTTCAATAGTCTGTTGTATTTATAAAATTCAAATTTTTTTCTGAAAATTAGTGCGTACGTGCTTAGAATTTCAGACCCTCAAGATTATCTGCTGACGTATAACGATCCAAATTTTTCCAAGTTAGAAAAAATTAAAAAATTTCTAAAAAATCAACATTTAAAATTTCACAGCCAAATATCCACTTTTCTCATTCCAAAATTCGAACTTTGTTAGTAAAAAAAATTAAATTTTTGTAGTTTCTCTTGGAGAAAGTGTAGGGAAGTGATTTTTTTTTATTTTGAAGGTTCATCTCAACCGAAAATTTGACAAGAACAATGCGGAAGATGTTCATCAAGTTGAAGCATTGAAAAGCGCATTAGAAAAGGTAAAAAATGCATTTTATTTTTATCCTTTTTTTCCTTCTTTTTTTGCTTTTCTTTTCTTTTTTGCTTACTTTTTCATTCCTGTTGTATTTGTTTTGTATATTTCTTTTCTGCTAGCTGTTCTTCTCCCTCACCTCCTTTCTTCCTTCCTTCATTCCTTCCTTCCTTCCTTCCTTCTTTCCTTCCTTCCTTCTTTCCTCCTTTTTTGTTTTTGTTTTTTATTTTCTTTTTCTGCTTGTTTTTTCTTTCTTTTTTCTTTTTTTTGATATGTAAATTTTGTTTTTAAGAGCAATGATACGCAAGAAAAATTTGTAATTTCGCACGTTTTATGGCACGTCGTTTTAAATTGTGGTTGGCCTATGGCAGAAATTTTCCACCGAAAATATTTATCTTCGTTAGATACGATTCTTTTGAATGTTACAAATTTTGAAGACGCCAATTTCGACGATTTAGCTTTTTTAAACGGATTCGCTAACGTTTATTTGTCGTCGGATGGCAAATTTCACGATTTTTCCACGAAAAATAGCGACGAAATTTTCGCAAATTTACTACATTTGACGTTAAAATCGTCATTTAAACGAAAACCCATAGATTTTTATTGGTATTTTCACGTTATAGATAATTTGCTCAAAAAATATACGAAGAAAAAACGAACAACGGCAAAAATTGAAAATTTGGCCTACGATTTTACGCGTAAAATTCAAATTCTGGAAAATTTAATCTTAAAATTAACTCAAGCAAATTGGGATAATAAATTTCCGCGCGTTTCGGAATTGGGCGTGGAAATTTTCGAAAATTTTTACCTGATTTTCGGTCGATCGATTTTAAGGATTAAAATCGACGAAATGATTTTCGAATATTTAAACTTTTATCCGTTTTACGTTCGGGGCAAATTTCGTATGATCGCCAAATTGGTCGAAATGGCGAATATGGAAGAAGTAAATCGATGGATTTACTTAATTCAAAATTTGATAATTAGCTTTTTTTTTGATTTTTGAATTCCGGCGATAAGATGTGAATTTTATACTTAAAAAATTGTAATTTTTTTTCAGTTCATCAAATTTGAACGCTATCTGTTGGATTCTTTGAATTTACCAGCTTCGTCGAATCATTTGGCGCCTTTTGTGGGAACGGTCTACAAAACTGTACTCCATTTGTAAGTTTTTGGCCGAAAATGGATTAGAATCACTAAATGAAAATTTTTGGCTACAAGCGAAATTGGGGTAGTCATTTGTACATGTACAGACGAAAATAGTATTAAATTTCGTCAGCGCATGTTAATATTTTGTGACATATTTTTATACTGTACTTACTATCAACTCACTGCAGAAGGAAGATTCAGTCATTTTCCTCAAATCTCGGTCTCCCCTCAACTCTTTTTCATGTCTGAGATTTCTAAATTCTAACATCAATTTTTTTTCTAAATTCTAACCTCAGTTCTCCTTTTGATGTTTGAAAATTACATTTATTTGGTTATTAATATTTGGCCTTGACGTGGAGGAATTTTGGCTGCCGTTTGTGCATATACAAATGGGTCATGTACAAAAAAAACCTGAGGAATCTTCAAAAAATTTTTAAATTTCTTTCGAAAGTTGAACTTGATCAAATTTGCAATCGTTAGATTCTTTAAAATTGAATTTAAGGTTTTCCAATGATTTTTTCTTCCTCAAATTTCTCTATCAAATTTTTAAAATTTTCTAATTAAAATGGGTTGTAGTTTTTTGATTTTTAAATTTATTTTTAGGTTTTTTTTGGTTTTTTTCTCAGGTTTTTGGTTGCGTGGATTTTCTTTCATTGCACAAATTTTAGTTTATTATTCTTTTCACATTTTTCAATTAAACAAACCTGCAATCGTTTAAATCTTTCAAATTGAATTTAAGTTTTCGAAAGAATTTTTTTCCTTTTCTCCAGCGTTTCTGCTCTTGAATTTTTATATCGCGGGGATTTTAGATATTTTTGAATTTTTTTTTATTTCTTGAAAATGAAAATCGAAACGAGTTTTCGTTTTTTTCCAAATAGATTTTTTATGTTGATTTTTTATTTTCTTAAAGTTTCCGATTGCATGATTTTTTTCTTAGAATTTTTTCAATTGCATGAATATTATTTATTTTTTCGAATTTTTATATTTCAAGAAGTTTAGTTTTTTTTAAATTTTTATATTCAATGAATTTTATGTGTCAAATGCGCTGATTTTGTGTTTTATTTTTTTATCCATCTTAGTTTTTGCATTTTTTAAATTTCTCAAATGCATGCGTACTTTAGTTTCTATTTTATGAGTTTATTAATTGCATGATTTTTTCCTGGAATTTTTCATTGTTTTCAATAGGGTTTCTTTTTGAATTTCTTAATTATGGGTTTTACTTTTTTTCTAAATGAAATTGATAAAATTGATTTTAAAAAATTTTTTCCCAAATTTCCTGAATTTTTCCAAATTTTTCAAAAACAATTTAAATTTCTATATTTAAGATTTATTTTTTGAATCTTCATAATTTTTATTGCATGACTTTTGTTTTTTTCTTTTTTTGAATTTTCTCTTTTCTTTTTGAATTTTTTTTTATTTTTTCCAATAGCATGAATCTTCCTGAATTTTTAGTGCATGAATTTCAGTTTTTCGGCTGCATGAATCATTTCTTTTTTCTCTTTTAAATTTTCGAATGTATGCATATTTTAGATTTCATTTGTTGAATTTTCTAATTGCATGAATTTTAATTCTTTGCAAAAATTTTTGTTGCATCATTGATTTCCATTTTTTGCATTTACATAAATTTTATTGTATCTTGATTTTGTTCAATCGAATGATGTTTATGAAATATTTATAAAGTATGAGAAATCTTAAAATTTACTTATTTCTGGTTTCTAAAATTTCAGCATTTCGAAGAATTTGTCCCAAACCGGCTCAGAAATTGTGGACCGTTGGCTCACAATCGTTGTCGAAAATTTATGCGATAAGAATAAGTTAGTGTTTTTCTATGTTCATTTTACATTTATAACTTTTTTTCAAATTTTATATTTCCAACTTTTTGTTTAAATTTTACATTCTAACTTTCGTTAATTTTACATACTTTTTTGAAGTCAATTACGTTACAATACGATGAAACATTTCGTACCGGCTGTCGTAAAATATCTACCTCAATTTTACGAATCGAATTTGATGACCGGTATTCGACGTTTACACGAAAATCGGTCGAAATTTTTCGATTCTGAGGAAAATTATTTAAAAGAAGTTAATCCTAGAAGTTTGTGTTCTCTAATACCATTTCTGGAACCTAAAATCGACGGTTTGAAAAATGATGGTCAAAATTTGAATATCGAATTTGTTAATTGGGCGTACGCGCTTTTATTGAAATATTCGGCTAATGTTAAAGAGTTCAAATTGTCGGAAAAGGTATGTTTCTTCCGGATTTACAAAATATGATTTTTTAGAATTGAAAAAACTATTCAAAAACTAGAAAATTATAAGTGGGAAAGTAAAAACTTATTAAAAAACGAGACTTCGTAAAATTGAAAAATGAAAAAAATGAAAATTTGTGCGCTTAAAAAATTCTTACAACATATTTAAAACGAAAAACTAAAATTCATGCGAGTTTAGTTCTTAAAGAAAAACAAAAAAAGAAGAAAAATGAAAAATTCGAGCTATTAAAGCATGGATACACAATTGAAGAAAAAATTTGGCTGAAAACTAAAATTCATGGCATTGAAAAATTTAAGAGATTAAACAAAACTATAGTTCACGCTATTAAGATTCGAGTAAGGAAAAAAGGAAAGTATATAATTCAATTTATGAAATATTCAAATCTGAGAAAAAGAGTAAAATTCTTAACAACGAAAAACTTAAAAGATTGAACAACAACTATAGTTCATGCTATTAAGATTACAGGAAAGGAAAAACGAAAATACTGTAATTCATTTTATGAACGTTTCAAATGGGTCTATTCCCAAGTGAACGAATTCTCAATTGAGCGATTTCCAAGTGAGCGAATTCTCAAGTCAGCGATTCTCATGTGGGAAAATTCCCGATTGGACGATTCCAAACGAGCAATTGAGAATGTAATAACACTTTCTTCATATTTTCCTTCTTCACCTAACATTTTCCTTTGTATATATTTCTTTTTTCTTTCGTTTTCTGGATGTATTGTTAGTGTTTTCGTTTATGTATGTCTTTACGTTTTCATCTTTTGTCTCTGCTGTCTTTCATTTTCTTCCTTCTACTCATCTATTTTTTGTTTTGTTCATGAAACAATGCATTACAAGTTGTCATTTTAAATAACCGTAGTCTCCTGTATAATTTTTGTACAGTTCGACATGCTTGAGTCTTTCATCATTGTAAGTGTGAAAATCTTCATTAAAAACATAAACAAAAGAATGCTGAAATAAACAAAACATCAAGAGAAAGGAAACGTCAACAAAAATTAAGACAGTGACAAGAAAAAAGAAGCAACATACATAGGGAAAGCAGCAAGAAACAAAGAAAAAAATGTGAAAAAAGAAAAAAAAGAAAAAATCAGGAGAGATTGTTCGAAAAAAACTAAGATGAAAAATAATGAAGAAAAAATCACTAAGGATAAAATTATATAGAAAATAGAGCTTTCCGAATTCTATAAGAACTATACGGGAGACTATGCTTATTAAAAATGAGAACTTGTAATTTGTTGTTTCATGAGCAAAAAAAGAAAAAGTAGATGAAAATAAAATGGAAAATAAAAGAAAGCAGAGACAAAAGTTGAAAATGTTAAAACATACGTAAAGCAGAGGAAAGATAAATACATAAAAAGAAACATATACGATAAAGAAAAAAAATATGAAGAAAGTGTTTGTACATTCTCAATCGCTCGTTTGGAATCGCCCAATTGGGAATTCGCTGATTTGGGAATTCGCTCACTTGGGAGTCGCTCACATGGGAATACCCCTTTCAAATGTGAGAGAAATTTTAAATTCATGACATTGAAAAATTTTTAAAGAGCAAACAAAAGATATTGTTCATGCCATGAAGACTCGAGTAAAAAAAAGTATAATTCATTTTATGCCGGATTCAAATGTGAAAAAAGGTGAACTTCCTAACATTGAAGAGTTAACAAAAACTATAGTTCATTCTGTTAGACTCGAGTAAGGAAAAAGGAAACACTATAATTCATGTTATAAAAGTTCACATGAGAAAAAAATAAAATTCGTAACAATTTTTAAAAATTCTAAGAAATAATTTAAATAAATTGAATTTAAATAAAAAATAAAATATTTAAATTTAAAAGAGGAAACAAAGCTATAGTTCGTGCTATTAAGATTCGAGTAAAAAAGGGGTAACTATATTCTATTTTATGAAGGATTCAAATGTGACAAAAAAATCAAATTCATAACATTGACAAATTTAAAAAAAGATTAAACAAAAACTATAGTTCATGCTGAAACTTTATGCTGTACGAAGTCCAAAATTCATACTATTGAAAACATAAAAGAGGAATAAAACCGAAATTTATGCTGGTTTAAACGGAATTATTCAAATTTGTCGTTAAATAATTGAAAATTTACATTTTTCAATAAAATTTATTTTTTAAGGATAGGAAATTCCTTGAAAAAGCGCTAATTTTACGAGACGATTCAACGAGAATTGAAGCGTTCGATTTTTGTACAGATTTTTCCAATGATGAGAATGGTTCGCTTTTTTTTATTTTGCCTTTTTTTCAACAAAAAAAAATTTTTCATTTTTTTAGAGGACCGAATTTTCATGTCTTGCGAATTGTGCCTGAAATTTTTAGCCGAAAATTTTCTTGTCTCCGATCCGTCGTTTCGACGTCGATTGGTTCGTTCATTTTCTAAATATTTAAATTATTGTTTGACGAAAACGTCGAAAAATTTGGAAAAACGAATTTTATGCGTCGGTTTGTATAAAATCTTTTAAAATTGAAAAAAATCAAATTTAATTGAACCTTATTAAATATAGAATTTATTCGTAAATGCTCAGACCTTTGTTGGAAAAATCTCTTCCCCGAAGCCAATTATCAACGCATGTCATCGTCGTTGAATATTTTAGAAGCTATAGTTCAAAATTCGATTAGCCATAGTACGATATTTATATACGTTTTGTGAAACATTAAAATTAAATTCTAATTTTTATAGATATTTTGAGCGAAATATCGGCGAATTTTGAATCAAACATCGAAATATTAATTCGTGGGTTGCAAAATTCATCTGGAGATGTTAGTTTTTTAATTAAGCTTACTTTTTATACTTTTATTCGTGTACCTTTCAAATTTTTTAACAATCTTCATTTTTTTAAATTTTTTTCCAATTTGATGTTTTTTTGTATTTTCTTATCTTTTCCATCCTTTAAATTTATCATGTTTTTCGTTTTTTTTGTAAATTTATATTTTTTTAATTTTTCTAGATTTTTTCTATTAGAGGCAGTTGTTAATTTTTTAGGTTTTTTAGATCCATTCCAAATTTAATCTACAGTTATTTCTTTTTTTCAAAATTTTCAATTTTTTTAAAGATTTTTTTTTTTGATTTTTCAAATTTCTATTTGTTTTAAAATGCCAACTAAAAATTCCAAAATTCTTTAATTTTTGATTCGAACCTGTATCGTTAGTGTTGTTTTTTTCAGATTCAACTTTTGTTTAATTTGTCGTTTTTTATATTTGAACATTTTTCCTGTTTTTCGTTTTTTTCAATTTTTTTAGGTTTTCATTTTCCTTAAATTTGGTTTTCAATCATTTAAATTTTCATATTTCTTTGTTCATTGTTTTTAAGTTTCTCATTTTTTAGATTTTTTAATTTTCTCGTTTTTTAATTTTTGACCTTCGTCTTTTGATTTTTCTGATTTTTTGAATTTATTTAAATTTGCTTCTAATATATTTAATTTTTTCGCATTTCTAGACTTCGGAAAATTTTTTTCAATTCAACTTTAAGAATTTTTGAGTACTTTTTTATAATTTTTCGCATTTTCATTTATTCAAAAATCTTCATTCTACAATTTTTTCCATTTTTCAATTTTTTAAAATTTAATTTCCTTCTCAAACTAGAGATGTCAATTTTTTCCAAAGTTTCCGCAATTTTTGATATTTTTATATTTCAATAAATTCTAGGCTCATTCTATTACTGTTTCTGCAATTAAAACCTTAAAATTCGCTCATTTAAACCTTAAAATTCGCTCATCGCTCCTTCAGATTTTAAAAAAATAATTAAATTTTCCAAGTTCAATAACTTTTATTTTAATTTTTTAAATCCATCAAATTTTTCTCATTTTGCAATTCTTCGTATTTTTCGTTTTTCGAAATTTGGAATTTTATTCAATATTCCTTTTTTTCAAATCCAAACGCTGTTTTAAATTTGAAAATTTTTTACAGATTCGAGAAAGTTGCGGTCGTATTTTGACAAAAGTATACCATAATCGACCTTTAAATATTGACCAATCTGCATCAAAATCGGAATTGATTGAAATTGCGACCAATTTATCAAATTCACCTAAAGAATTAGATTGTCAAAGTGGTGCGGCTTTATGGAATTTAATTTTTAGAAAGTGAATTTTGTATATTCTAATTGAAGATGAAAAAATTTCAAATATTTCAGGAACATCCGAAATTTCGAAATCGAATCGATCTTTATCGATTTGAAAAATAGATTCGAAAAATTGAAACGAAATGTTTTAATTGCGTCGTCGGAAAATCCGCTTCACGGTTAGAATTTTAGTAAATTTTGAATTCATTCTTCGTAAAATTTTTAAATTTTTTTTAGGTTTTTTGACCGCAGCTAAAGTTTATCTGCTAGCAAATCCGTGCATTGAATTGAATTTAGCTCAAAATTTTGTCGAATTTTGTGCTCAGGTGACGGATTTTTTCAATCGAATGTTGGGTTCTTCAACGGAAGGTATTTCAAAACATTTTCGAATTTTCAATTAAAAGCATGAAGGAAAAATCTATTTCTTGAAAATATCGATTTTATAGAACAAAGCTGAATTCTCAATTTTTCCATAGAAATTGTCGTTTATGGATGAAAAACGTTCTACAATTTGAAATTTTCAGGAAAAACGGCTATTTTTAATGAATAACGGTATGAAATGAGATTTTTTAGAGAGGATTATTTCTGAGGAAAATCGGTCAAAAATGTCGATTTTTCGGAAGGAAATTGTCACTTCTGAAGGCAAAACGGTCAAAAAGGTCAATTTTCTTATAGTAATGGGTAGGCATTATTGAAGGAAAAGCTGTCAAAACTGTGAATTTCTGGTGAAAAATAGTAATTTATTAAAGGAAATCGGTGAAAATGTATTTTTTTGATAGAAAAAAGTCACTTGTGAAGTAAAAATAGTCGGGAGGGTCATTTTTGTATAGAAAATTTAATGATCATTTTTAAAGAAAAACGGTCAAATATATGAATTTTTCCGAAAAAATTTTGATTTTCGAAGGAAAATTGGTTAAAAATTTTACATTTTCTAGAGGAAACTGTCATTTATAGATAAAGAACGGTCTAGAATGTAAATTTTTGGATACCACCTTTGAAGGAAAATTGGTCAAAAAAGTCAATTTTTTGGTCGAAGTAGGCATTAATGAAGGAGAAACAGCTAAAAAGTCAATTTCCGGCAGAAAATTATTTTAATTTTCCGGAAGAAATTGATCACTTATGAAGACACAACGCTCAAAAATGTGAATTTTTTGGTAAAAAATAGTAACTTATGTAGACGAAATAGCCAAAATGGTCAATTTTGTTGTAGAAATGATAATTTTTGGAGGAATAACGGTTATAATTGTCATCTTTCGAGAATAAAATTGATCATTTCTGGGTGAAAAACGGTCAAACGTGGCAATTTTCCGGTAGGAAATGGTCATTAATGGAGGAAAACGGCCGAGAGGCAAGAACGTCAATTTTTCTGGAAAAAACCGTTTATTTTAATCGACTAACTGTCGAAATTGTGTTTTTTTAGAAATCGTCATTTTTGAAATAAAACGGTCAAAATGTCCAATTTTCGGAAGAAAAAGTCACTTCATAGGCAAAACGGTCGAAATCATCATTTTTTCGGTAGAAATGTTCATCATTATTGAAGAAAAAAGGTCAACAATGTAGATTCTTTATTTAGAAAATGATCATTTTATGAGAAAAAACGGTCAGCAATGTCAATTTTTCGTAAAAAATAGTCATTTCTGAAGTTTCCGGGAGAAAACGGTCATTTTTGAGGAAAATATCCATTTTAGAAGCAGAACGGTCAAAAAGATCAATATTTTGGTCGAGAATGGACATGTTTTAAGAAAACAGACAAAACTAACATTTTTTGGTAGAAATGGTCAGTTTTGAAGAAAAACAGTCAAAAATATCAATTTGGTAGAAAACGTCATTTATGAGAAAAAAAATCTTTTTTTTGGAGAAAACGCAAATATTAATTCTTTTCATCTAAACGGTCATTTGTGGAGTAAAAGCGGCCAAAAAATTTGATTTTTTCCCTAAAAATGATATTTTTGAAGAAAAACGATCCAAAATGGCAATCTTTCGAAAGAAAACTGTAATTTTTAAAGAGAAACGTTGAAAAATGTGAGTCTGTGATAGAAAACGGACATCTAAGTAGATAAAAGTCGTTTCTGAAATAAAAAACGATCAGAAATGTCATTTTTCGCTCGAAAAGGTTGTTTGTGGATAAAAAAGTCCAAGATCGTCAATTTTTCCCAAGAAAACGGTTACATTTGATAAAAAGCTGTCGAAAACAGTGTTTCTCCCAAGAATGGTCATTTTTTAAAGAAAAGCGATTCAACATTTCAATGTTTCGAAAGAAGACAGTAATTTTTGGAGAAAGAACTGCCAAAAATGTCAGTTTTTTTAGAAGAAAATGCTTATTTTCGTAAAAAAACCAAAAATGAAATTTTTTGGAATAAAACAATCAAGAATGCAGCTTTTCTGGTTGGCAAGGTGACCAACCAAAACGTCAAATTCTTTAAATAGAGAAAGATCATTTTCTCATAAAAATTGTGAAATATACGAATTTTCCGGTAGAAATATCAATTTTTAATAAAGAAAAATATCAAAAATGCCTGTATTTTGGAGGTAAACTGTCATTTTTGAAGAAAAAACCGTCGAAAATGTGAATTTTTCCACGTGAAACTGTGTTTTTTGGCGGAAGAACTATCAAAAATTCCATTTTTCTCGCAGAAAACGCGTGCATTTTCGGAGGAAAACTGTCAAAAATAATTTTTTAGAAGAAAACGGTCAATAATGTGGAAAATGACCATATTTGAAGAAAAACAGTCGAAAATTTCAATTTTTCAGAAGAAATGGTCATTTTCGAAGAAAAACGATCCAAAACTTCAGTTTTTCGAAAGAGAATGGCCATGTTTGAAGAAGAACCGTAAAAATATTAATTTTGCGGTAGAAATGGTAAATTTTCGAGAAAAAAGGTAAAAATACCGATCTTTCGGAGGAAAATGTCATTTTTTGAAGAAAAAACGGTCGAAAATGTAAGTTTTTTGGAAGAACACGCGTTCATGTTCGGACAGAAAAATTGTCAAACATGATAATTCTTCGAAAGAAAAAGATCAAAATGCAAATTTTCTGGTTGAAAATAGTCGTTTAACAGTCCAAAATGTCAACTTTCTGAAAGAAATAGCCAGTTTATAAGGAAAATCATTCCCAAACATCAGTTTTTCGAAAGAACGGTCTTTCCCGGAGAAAAATAGCAAAAAAATCGAATTTTCGGTAGAAATGGCGATTTTTCAAAGAAAAAAGTCAAAAATGATGGTATTTTGATGGAAAACGGTCATCATTCTGGAAGAGAAAATCGTCGAGAATGTGAATTTTCCATGAGAAAACGTTTTTTTTTTAAGAAAGACGCCCAAAAATGTCAATTTTTAGGAAGAAAACGCTTTAATTTTTGCGAAAATGATCATTTTTCGTTAGGAAACGGTCAATAATGCCAATTTGTTTATTGAAAATTGTCATATTTGGAGAAAAAGAGTCACAAATTTGAATTTTTTGGAGAAAGTTATTCGTTTTTAATAGAAAGTGGCCAAAAATATCAATTTTTTGATAGGATATGTCGATTGTTTCAACCTTAGCCCTGTAAATATTCATTTTTACGCTCTGTTAGACAAATGTTTCCCGTTTTTCAACCATTTTATGAACTTTTCATGGATTTTTTTTGCACCAAAATTTTCCACCAATCGACGACTCTCAACCGCAAAGAGAGTCGCTTCAGAACTCTGAGACGTTGGAGCTGGTGAAATTAAAACAAAAAAGTGTTTTCTTCCAGGTGAATGCCCGTCGCTCGAACAAATGGACGTCAGTTTGGCTAAAATTTCTTTATCGAATGATTTCGACGACGGAAATATCGACGAATCCGATTTTAATAACGACAGACAATTAGTTCTGGCCTGCTGTTGGCTGAATATAAAAGTAAAGTTAAAAATCAGGAAGTTTTGTTTATGTTTGTTTTACTTCTTTTTTTGTTATTTTGCGATTATTTTTAGTTTTCTTTATTTTTTATATTTCTATTATGTTCCTCTATTCAGAGGTTTTTACCCTATTTTGCGTGTTGGACTATTTTTCTTTGGTTCTTTTTCGTTTGTTTTCGTTCACCTTATTATTCAGCGGTTCTATATTTCACCTGTTTCTTTATCACTTCTCCCTCCGTGTTTTGTTCCTTCATCATTAACTAATCCATATTTTTTGTGTCTTATTTTTTATTTTGCTTCCTTTCTTTTATGATAGTTTTATATTTATTTGTTTGTTGATCTTTTTCTTTTGTTTTACTTCATTTTTTGTTATTCCTTCATCGTTTTTTCGAGGATTTATTATTTTTCTTTTATTTTCCTCTATTCTCATGTTTCTTTAATTTTCTACTCTGTCTTTGCTCATTTGAATTACAATTGTTTTCTCCCTCGACGCAATGTATATCCAGGGTTTGTTTCTATATTACGCCATATATGATTTGCTATTTTTCTAGATTTTGTGTTATTGGATTACTTTTCTTTGTTTTTTTTGTTTATTTTCCTCCTTCATTTTTCGTTGGCGTTTCCTCCCCTGTATTTTATTCCTTCATCATAAACTCCCGTATTCGTGTTTTTCATATTTTTCTTTCTTGCTTTTGTCGCATTTCTATTTTCATTTTTAGTTTTTCATCCATTTAATCTTGTCCTGTTTGTCTTTTCTTCTTTTTTGGCTTTTACTTCCCTCATAATTTTGTTTTTTTCCTTTGATCCATATCTTCATTTTCTTTTTTTCCGTTTTGTTCGTTATTTCACAATTTTTTATTTAATTTCTTCGATTTATGTTTCATGAGTTCTTTAAGTTTTTTTCTTGGTTTGATTTTGTTTCTGTCTTTTTATTGAATTTGTTTTGCAGTTTCTTTACTTTATCCTTAATTTCTTCTTTAATTCTTGATCTGGGAATCATTTCTTCGTTTTTGATTTTTTAACTGTTTCAGGTGTTATGTTTTACTTTGTTTTTGTGTCTTTCTTTCCTTGCTTCTTTATGTTATCTGTCTTCATTCATTCATTATGTTATAAATTCTATTAATCTATATTTTTTGGTTTCTCCAAATTTTTTCTCATTATGTTTGATTTTTTAATTCTACAGTTTTTCCTTTTCTTGGTTGTCTTCTAGTTTTCATTTATCAGCTTTTTATTTTATCATCCACGTGTTTATTCATTTAGAATCCCGTCAACCTTTTTTTTCATTCTTTTTTCAATATTTTTTCTTTTCCTTTTCCTTTTCCTTTTCCTTTTCCTTTTCCTTTTCCTTTTCCTTTTCCTTTTCTTTTTCCTTTTCCTTTTCCTTTTCCTTTTCCTTTTCCTTTTCCTTTTTCTCTTCCTTTTCCTTTTCATTTTCCTTTTCCTTTTTCTTTTCTCTTTCTTTTTCCTTTTCCTTTTCCTTTTTCTTTCTGTTTGCTATATTTTTTTGATTTTATGTAATACTTTTCGTTTTCCTCTAATTATTTGGCTTTTCTGCTGCCGTTTTTTGTTTTTTATTGAGTTTTACATTGGGGCATTTTATTTTTGATTGGAATCGTCTTTTTCGTTTTTTGTTTTTTTCTTAATTTTAATTTTTTCGATCTAGTTTTTTTATCTTTAGCTTCATATCAGTTGATAGTTTTTCTTTGAACTATCGTTTTTCGGTTAATGAATGCTTTGGTTTTCTGTTCTTTGGTGTTTTCATTTTCTAATTTTTTTATGTTTCGTTTTGTTTTTTAGTTTCAGTTTTTTTGCTGTTTATTCGACGATCAAATTTTGCGTATGAAATCTTTTTTTTCTTTTTCATTTTTCCTACCTCTTTTTTCGTTTCAAACGTTGTTCAGATGGAACCTTTTTTCAGTTTTTAGTTTTTTTAACTTTTTTTCTTTTTTTGGACCGTAATTTTTTCATTTGGACAGATTTGACTTTTTCTTCGTGTTTTGTCACGTTGATGGTTCAATGGTTGAGCTTTTAGTTTTTCTCTTTCTTTATTTTTTTTAATTCATTGGTGTCGAGGATCTCTAATTTTCTGTTTATTTTCGTACTTTTTTCAATATACTTACTTTTCTTCCAAACATTTTTTTTTGATAAGACTTGTTTCTTTTTTGAGGTTTTTTGTTTTGCATTGTTTCTTTTTTTGTTTTTTTAGTTCTAGTTTTTTTGCAGTAGTTTTTCTGCTCAATTTTTTTACTTTTAGTATCGGCTTTAGTTGTTTTAGTTTCAGTTATATTACTTTTTTGTTTTTGTTTTTTTTTTTTGCTTTTTTCTGTATTAGACTGTCTGCTTTAATTTTCGTCTTTAGGTCTAGTTGTTTTAGCTTTTGTTTGTTTTTGTTTTTTTAAACAATGTTTTGTTTTTTCAGCACAGTGCTTTCCTCTTGTCTACGATCGCCCGGTGCAAAATAAAATTCGAAAACTTGG
Source organism: Romanomermis culicivorax (assembly GCA_963922205.1). NCBI lineage: Eukaryota > Metazoa > Nematoda > Enoplea > Mermithida > Mermithidae > Romanomermis > Romanomermis culicivorax. The sequence goes on from CAWUHX010000454.1 coordinate 51,071, forward strand.
AAATTCTACGCCAATTTTATAAAAATTTAGGCGACACATTTTTCGAAATGATGACTCGTACTAGGCATTGGGTAAGAAAATAAAAATTTAAATTAGTGTTTAAATTAAATCGAGATTTTTCGCAGGGGGTTTTAGAAGGATGTTCGGAATCATTCGGCGATTTTTGTAAATTATGTTCGCACCGCGATGATTCGATAGTCCAAAAAATTCCGCTAGACATTTTCTCTAAAGTGATTTCTAAATTTGGAATTTTTGAAAAATTTTAAACTTTATAGGATTTTGTTTTTTGTGTAGGTTTGTGATCACGTGGCCAAACCTAAAAGCGTTTCGATAACTAGGCGATCCGTGGGATTTCCTATGATGATACAATGTATAGCCGTTAACTCAAATTCTAATGAGCAAGTATGTATTGCTTCAGGAAAAAAAAGAAATTTTCGTTCAAATCATAGTCCAAAATCTGACTTTAATTTTGGGTCTTTTTTTAGACTTATAATTTTTTGAAATTTGGAATTTGAGCTACAGATTTTTTCCACATAAATTTAGCGGAAAGTTTTGTCCATTATTTTCGATCGCCTTTTGTCTATCGCCGAACAATCTTCGGTCGAAAATGTCAAAATTGACGATTTATCAGACATTCCGCTAGTTCGAGCAATGCATTGTCTACGATTATTGGTCCGTAATAGCCATTTAGGTAGGTTAATTGTTTAAAAATTCTACAAGAAAGACAGTTATTTTAAAAAGAAATACAGTAAAATTTTGAATTTTTTACTCGTCGTTTTGATCAACGATTATTACTGTATTTTTTAAGATATCCAAGTTTCATTATTGTTTTAATTAGGGTTGTCCCACTGTCACCTTTTTTGCTGGTGCCTAAGCAGTAAGCACCTGTGCTGGTGCCAATATTGATGCCAATCATACACATTGTACATGTGATGGGGCCCCAAGGTCAGAGGGGTGGGGGTGGGCGACTTTTTTGGGGGCCGAGGGTCGCTGATTCACTAAAATTTTTGTCGTGCGTGAGAAAATAAGAAGAGACGAGAAAGTTTAAGCTGTGTAGCTTGATGAGTTATCGCGCGTTTTTAGAAGAGACGTACAGAACATAGAAGAGTGTGCAGAATGCTAGAAATGGAACACTCGGAGTGTTTGACGAAATTCACGCAATGATAATCGTACACAGGAGATTGATGGGCTTGTAGAGAGCGCTATGTCAATTTATCCAGGGATCTTCGCTCAGGTCATCAAAGGTTTTCGGATGCTGAAACTCTGGCCGTACTATCTTAACCCCTAGGAGTTTCACCCAAATACTCAAACTATTTTCCAAATAGTTTGACTCAAACTAGAACACACTTTCTTCACACAATTTACTAATATACAAATCGCCGCCTCACACTCTCCAGACAAACAAGAAAACACAACCGTCTGGCTACAGTACAAACGATCTCTAATCTAAACATTTTCACAATTTTTTCACATCGTAGCCACGTCTCTCCGCGGGTCTCGTCACGATCTTTCTTTCTCGAACTTTCCAATCTTTTCACGAACTCCACACAAACTTTACAAATACGTCAAATCACTCCACAACATTTTATTTGTGGAGTCTCTGAAAGAAAGAAAATTGGATTTCTTTTCAAGAGTGTCCGAAAAATGATAATTTTTGTCTGTAAAGATGTAAAAATGTATGTTTGGAAATTCACATTTCTCTGTCAAAAAATTGACTTTTCAGTATTTATCTGACTAAAAGTGTGGCTAGTCATAAGATTGGAAAATCTGGACGGGAGATCGCCCAATAGCTAGCTATATGGGAGTGTGGGTTCCTATTGCATTCCCATATTTATTATGAAATTTGCTTAACCCTCAGCACAAGATCCGTTTCTTCAATGATAACCAGAAAGATCGAATCAAGTGTTTGGCAATGGATTACATGCTAGCTGACATGCAACACAAAAATCCGCTATTGCATGTCGACTTTACTTGACTGTTGGTACAAGACGCATTTCTTCAATTATAACCAGAAAGTTAAGTGTTGTGGGGATTCGACGAAAAAAAGATGAATTTCTATGGATTTAAGTGGTCAGAAGTCTCAGTTTTTCGAACATTTTGTATCCATAATTTTAAATATGTAGTAACGTTTGAATTTATTATCATAATAGCGGCGGGTGACTTCCAGAAATTTAAAGCTAAATTCATATTTTTTCAAACTCATGGAAGTATGATCACATTTTTTAATTTCTAAAATAACCTTATGTTTATTGAATAAATTATCCTTGAATAGATTTTTCAGCATTTTTGAAATTCAGAATCTAAAAAAATCTAAAATAGGAAGCAACAGAAAAATAGAGCAGAAGCTGTTCGCTCAATATCCCATGCTTTTGTGCCAGAAAGACATGAAGTCCAGTGCTATCTTGGCAGTAGACTTGTGCAAAAATATACATGAAATATCGTATTTTTTACATACATAAAAAATTTCTTTGCAGAAAGCTTTTTTCGGCCGACAGTGTTTTTTTTGCACTGTGCAAAACTTTTTCCGCTCATACAGAACTTTTTTTCAGATTTTTTGCACCGTGCAAAAAAAACTTTTATTAAAAGTGAAAAAAATTTGGTGTTTTCATATAGAAAAGATGCATTTTGGTGCATTTTAGTATAGTACGTACAAAAATTTTTTGGCGTGCAAAACTTTTTTGGTGATTTTTCGCACCGTGCAAAACAGCTCGTGCAAAAAAAACACTGTTGGCCGATCTTTGTAAATGTAGAAAGAGGCCTATACCTTAAAAACACTGGTTGTAAATGAGATTTTTAACACTAATTTATTTGAACACGTATCATCTGATTGAATATCCATAATGATTTAATTATATGCATTCCGCAGTGTATCACAAATCTTTTCTACAATATTTTTCAATTAAAAATTTTTGGCTCCCAAAATTCGGATGTGGCTCTTAAAAATTTAGGCCTAGGAACCATTGGACCCATGATTTTCAGAACAAACAAAAAACCTCATGTTCATAGACACTATAACGTGGAAGTGTTCAGACTTTAACCCTGGAGATGTTACCGAGACGGATTTCTTGCTGAAATTCTTTTTGTTTTTCATAATTCATGGCTTATATTGTTGCCCAGATTCATGACTTTTCATCTTATTTGTCACATGTTTATCCATCATGATCGTCATGCATTGCCAACCTGAGCCTTGGAGAAGACATTTTGCCATGATAGACTATAGGTTTTCTGGGTCCTCAGGGATTTCAAATTCATCAACAGATAGTAATCATATGATTTAATTGAGTGGCTGACTTCGTATGGCTTCCCTTTGTGAGAACATTTAATTAGATGAGTCGTGTACTAAATGATTATCATCCAGAATCCAATGAATGGCACCGATGCAGAAAATCATTCTAATGAGTTATATTCAATTTTAAGAATACATTGATCTCATCTGATAATTTACATTATTGTTCCTGTCTTTATTGAGTTTTTTTATTGTCAAATCATATTCTGGAAACTGTTCCTGCAGGCGTCAGAGTGTTCATGTGGCTTGTTCCACACATTCAGTCGCCTCTAAAATAACATTTTCTGAATCGTCCAAATGGCTCGGTTAGTGCAGGTAGTGACTCTTCTGCCTTGCATGCAGAGGTCATTTGTTCAATCCCTTCACCAAACATCGCTTTTTTTATGCACCAGCCAGATGAATTTGCCCATTTAACCATACATTTGATTCAGGAGGAAGTGCCGTAGGAACCTCTCAGAAGTCATCGTGTTCCCCTGACCAAACCCTACTGATGACGGTCAATGTAGAATCCTGATAAGCTTCTCTGTCAATTTGACAGTTATTGTTGTAATCTGTGCGATGGAACAATCATTTACTGAAAGTTCCAAATAATTTTTCTAGTATATCATTGTTTCAGAATTTGGTTACCTACAGCAAATATAATATGATGAATTCATCTTTCCATCAGATGTGTCGGGATCTTAACCGACAACTTGATTTGAAACCGTGGAGCCTAATGGCACCACTATTTATCCTTTCTATATTATCATCATTGGGTGCTGTCGTCAAATTCACATTTTTCTTTTGCATATTCTCCACAAATGTTTACAACAAAAATTTGAAAGTTATACTGGGCTTCATGGTTCTTTCATCATTTTGCGGTTCTCTGCTCAATATGATGCAATCTTCAATTTCGTTTTTGTCGCTATTGTTGAGACTCTGTTTTATCATTATTGATTTTCGATACTGCAGATTATGTACCTGCATTTTGTCATTTTTCGCGTCGAATGCTGTTTTCGTTCTGATTGGTTTGTCATTGGAGCGACTTTATGCATCATTCATGCTTGAAAAATATGAAAAATCATCAGTGACCATTGGTGCGGTTACGGCATTGATTACAACGATCGTATCTATTATATTACAAGCAATGGCTATACAGAAGGAGCATATTAACAGTGTTGTTGTATGCTCTGGGATGGTGTCAGCTTCACACAAATCATTATCATCTTCTGCTGGTCACTTATTTTCTTGTATGTGGATTATTGTCGTAGTAGCTATCATTGCGTTTTCTATGGTCAGAGACAGGAAAACTCTGAAAAATATACTTTATGTCAACAAGTCGTTTCATACATTGGCCTCCAGATTCCAAATATCTGTCAATATAGAATTGAACAATAGCATTCTACCAATGTCGATCCTCGTATTGCTTCGAAATTTAATCATGGTCATCATAGCTTCACTGGATTCCTGGCTTTCGAAAGATGAAGACGTGGTGCACATGATTTATTGTCTTCTGCAAATAGTGAACGAACTTTGTGAAATAGTTGAATATCTAACGTTCCTCAAAGGGAATAGGATACTCAAAGCAAGATTAAACAAATTTTTAATGGTTGTGAAAGCAGTTCGACCAGTGAAAGTTTTACCAGCAATGAGGAGCTTTGATTTGGAAGCCAAGCTATACTTTGATGATTTGGAGCGTGCATGGTCGTAATTTTCATTTCTTATATATGTTGCAAGCATTGTATATTGGTCATATCCATACATGTAACGGAGCCCCGAGGTCTGGGGAGGGGGTTGGGCGACTTTTTTGGGGCCGGGGCTCAGTAATTCCCAAAATTTTGGGGGGAGGGGTCTCTCAAGGGAAAAAATTCGAGTTTTTCACAGAAAAAGTCCGAAAAATAGTTAAAAAAATAGTAATTTTTTCCTAAAAAGATCGGAAAAAATGTATTCATGACGCGAAGCGCTAAGAAAATTCACATTTTTTACCATTTTTCATTCAAAAATTGACATTTTTGTCAAAAAATTGACATTTCTCAGTATTTTTCTGACCGAAAGTATGGGGGTCCCTACGGCTGATTGGAAAATCCTAGGGGGCGGTCGCCCAATGGCTAGCCATATGGTCGACGACCTCTGGATGGTTCCCATAGCACTCCCCCCAATTACATGTATGGTCATATCTCTCAGCCAATCTTTGACCCAGGTCGGTGCCTGGCGCCAATGCAGGCTTTTATTAATCTATTATATTTATGTCCTTGAGTCTTCTTATATACAATATCGACTATTTTGTGTTTCATAGATTACATTCTTTAAGTCAGTTAAATGATTTTCATTAATAAATTTTGGGTAATGCCTACTTTTAGTCAATCTACTGTTATATGAGTTTTTTGTCATTTCGACGACTGATTAAAAACCAGCCTCGAAAAACAAAACAGAGCAGATTTACAGGAGATAATGAAGTTGTCCGACTAATGATCACGTCTCTAACTTCAGCAATTCAGTAATCTTCTATCGAAGTGTCTTGGTTTTTTGTCACAATTTCCTCAAATCAAAAAAATATTTTATGAATGACCAACTCCCCAACTTCCTTAAAGTTTGCAGCTTTTATCTCGCTGTAGAACGTTTCCAAGCAGGCCCGTACCAGAGGTCCCCAAGGTCGAAAATTTAGGTAGCGCTAAAATCGTAAATTTTAAGAGTAAGTACTTGAAATATGCCGTGACTTTTTTTTGCTCCCAGCTTTTTTGCAGAGGAGGGGGGAGTTGCAGTACTCTAACCACATACAACTTACAAAAATCAATAATGCCCCTAGTTTATGTTTTTACAATCAAAAAACATTTACTATTTCAGCTCCATTTTCCAGCTCCCAATCATGCAACTTTAATGCACTAATTATACGTACACAATAGTCACATTTTGAAGACTGTTGTGCCAACTGATTCCTGCACATCGGACACAACATACTTTTGGGAACATTATTTGAACCAGCATCTGCAGCAGTATGGGCTTATTCCATCCCTGCTAAGGCTTGGAACAGTGCTTCCAATTGAAAGTCCTGATGCTGAATGCGGTTTTAGTATTATTAATCCCATTACATTATGAACTACGAGTTTTAAACCTAGTACCACTCCTGATCCACGTCAACAGACCTCACATGTCCCAACTCATAGCAGGAAAGTATGCCACAGCTTGGGTAACCATATGCGCACAGAAGACCCAATGCAGAAGCGGGGAAAAGGAAAGGAGAGCATGAAGAGGAAGAATTTTAAGAACATAATGTTTTTATTCCCAAGAGGCGATTTTTTGATTAATCACATATACATAAGTCATTATTTCATCTCCCAATTATATATATAATGATTTCCTACAAGTAGTATATATTAATGTGCTGGTATCCTTTCCTAAAAATCGCTATATGGCACAGAAGTTGCATACTTTCTCATTATCATTTGCTCAGTAAATGTGACAAAAAGAGCAGTGAGTAATTCCTCACAATCTCACATTGTGCAATTTTTCTCGAATTACTATAACCTACTGGGGAGAGGATGAGGTCTACCAAAATTTTTTGCTATAGTGAGCTGTTTTTATGGGGGTAGTAAATGAATTTCCAAATCTAAGACGGAGGTAATACCCCCCCCCATACCCCCTATGGGGTGCTCTGGCCCATACCCATGAATTTTTTTTCAGGAGTTGAATTCCAAAGTTTTTTTAACATGGACAAAACTCTACCTGGCGGGATCATGTAGCTTCCAAATGTCGGGCTGAGAGGTCGAGGATTATAGGGGTGCGCGCGGGATCTCGTTTCTGCTTACCGCCCCTTTTTCCCAAGAAGGACGGGAGCGGGCGGGATTAGTGAAATTTCTTCCCTCCGCCCATTACCCGCTTTTCCTGCAAAAAGACATTCTCCTCCACCTGCAAATTTTTTCAACTAGGTAATTAGCTTAAAGAACTATCGTTTTAACTTGATACCTTTACTGCATATTGTTATTTAGCAGGCGAATAATTTTTTCAAATTTAAAAATGGAGAAAGTATTGTCAACTGATACATATCTTACAGTATGATCACTTAATATGATGTGCAAGTACGATGTGATGCATACCTTACAGTATGATTACATGACATGATGTGCAAGTACAGTTCATGTACTGCATTGTACCAGAAACTTCTAGAACTTTCCATAATATTTTTTTATGTCCTACAAGGTTCTAGAACATTCCGTGATCTTCCATGATAAGGTGTGTTGTTTTGTACATTCATTTTTTTTATTTATTGTACTCAGGGTTTTTTTTTTGTACATGACCCATTTGTATATATTTTTTATATATACAAATGGGTCATGATGACAAAAATACGTAAAATAAGTAACCTGTATTCCTCTATGTCATGGCCAAAGACTAATAACCAAATCAGTGTAATTTTCAAATTTTATTTATAACTCAAAAAATGCCGTTAATTCATTAAAACTTGGAAAAAAATTGAAATTTTTTCGAGTTTTTTTCGGCGACGCTGGAAAATTAATTTTCCAAACATTTATTTCAAGAATTAGATTCGAATTTAGTGTTCAAAAGTCGTAAATTTTAGAATTTTATCATCTGAAAAATTTTGAAAACAGTAATTTATTCGTTAACTCTCATGACCTTGGCTGAAAAGATTTGAGTGGAAGAGTAGAAATTTCCGAAGGCTACTTCCATGAAGCTTCCGAACTGATTTTATGTTAAGAAAGGAATAATCACTTAGAAAAGTTCAGAGGCTTGATGTATTGATCTTCCTCAGAAAATGTTTCAAGGAAAAACTATGAATCTTCATCAAATATCAAGATAAAATATTGAAGATTACCACTTTAGAAATGAGATAATACGTTTGAGATGATGAAAACTATTATACATTAAATGATAGGTGAAGGTAGACATTCTGAAAGTTGCGTCTCAGCTAGATAATACATAATAATGATTATTAAAGTTATAACTGGCACAAAGCGCCGGAAAATTTTGAGATTATGAATTTCTAAAATGCACCAAAATGCATATTTTCTGTACCTGTTGGGGATGTGCTTACGGCAGTAGCAATGCCACATCTATGCAAAATTGGTGAATCGACAAAGTTACGATTCGACCAAAAAAGCGAAATGTTGTTCGTTCATTCATTCTCGTACTTTTGGTGTGTCGTGGGCGAGTCGTGTCCCTTTTTTATTGTATTGTTCTGTTTCGCCTAGTGAAAGCAAGCGTCGACAGCCCGACACCCAAATTTACATATTAATAGTATTATTATTATTTATTATTTATTATTTTATTACTTGCGCATTAAGCGGAAGGGGAGCTGCATTACACGGAAGCCAAAGCCAAGGTAAAGCCCCAGCTCCTTTGGATATTATCATAGTGAGTTCTGTGTATTTGTGTAAACCTTTACGAGGCATCTGGGGAGACCCTGAGTGCCCTTCGATTGCAAGAGTTAGAGTTTCCAGTTACTTATTAGTGACTGAAGGTTGTGTTTATTTCTGCTTAAGGACTGTTGCACTGTGTTTGGTTGATTACTAATAGGAAGCTCCTTTGAGTGACCTACAGTAGTCGATTGAGTACAAGCCAATAGGACTTGAGTTATATTGCTGACGTCTTTTGACATAAGCAGAGATATAAACATAACATACCTTATCCCCTCTCTAAATGGGAAAGAGCCGTTTGTACTTGTACAAATGACTACTCAAATTTCGTTTGCCCCAAAAAATTTTCATTTGCCTCCGGCAAAAAAAAACCCTGATTGTACTACTTAGATTATTTATTGCTTAGATATATTTATGTTGTGTTAGCTAGCATTATTAAACTTAGCTATTTATCAGCTTTTATTCCAGTTGGATATTTACCAATTATCCTAAGGCTAATCTATTTGCAACTTAGTCCAGTCATTATTCAAGACACAACATACCAACCAGCGATGACAGGTTTGGGTTTTTTCATTTAAATCTAGAGTTTTTTATTTTTAGGGTGAATTTATGGTTATTTTCAAGTTTTTTTGAGTATTTTCAGTTTTTTAGGGTTTCACTTGATTTAGTTGAGCTCAAGCTAAAATAACTGTACTGTATTCTCCTACAATAAGAAAAACAAAATCAGTGACATATTAAAGGTTTCTTAGGTAATTCTTATTTCTTACACCAATTTTTACTTTGCAAATACCTATAGTCCGTTTTTCTTGAAATGCTTCTAAAAAATAAAAGTGGAAAGCAAGTAGTATTTCAGATTTTCACGATTTTCTAATGAACAATATGTCATATATGTCTGGAAATTTCTGAGCATACCGAGCTCACCTTTAACAATTTTTCGAGTGAAAAATTCCACGGTAAAAGCTTTATGCAAACAATTTTGACGACAGTACTGATTTGTGTCACTTTTCTATTTGGAAGAATTTTATAAAAAACAGACTATAGTTATATGTTAAAGGTTTTTTTGAAAGTCTGAAAAATTTAACTTGTTTGTGTTCTTCAGCGAAAAAAAATTTTGGCTTCAGTTTTACACATAGTTTTTTTTAGCATTTTACAAGCCATGGCTTGTTGGACTGACAAAATGGCTTGTAGAATTTTAGTCCAACAAGCCAAAATGGCTTGTCAGAATTTTTTGAGTCATGTGTTTGATCATATCGGATACAGAAAAGATGCATTTTGGTGCATTTTAGAAGGTGATAATCTCAAAATTTTCCGGCGCTTCGCGCCGGTTATAACTTAAATATGCATTATTATTCATTTCCTAGCTCAGGCGCTGCTTCTAACATGTCTTCCTTCATTTATCATTTAATCTTTAATAGTTTTAATCATCTTAAACGTATTATCTCGTGTTTTAATTGGTAATCTTCAATATTTCATCTTGATATTTAATGAAGATTCACATTTTTTCCCTGACACATTTTTTGAGAAAGATCAATACGTCAAGTCTGTAAACTTTTTGAAGCGATTATTCCTTTCTTAACGTAAAATCAATCCAAAAGCTTCATGGAAGTAGTTTTCAGAAATTTCTACTCTTCTTACTCATATCTTTTCGGCCAAGCTCATGAGAGTGTGTGAATAAATTAATGGTTTTAAAATTTTTCAAACATAAAATTCCATAAATTACGACATTAGAACAGAAAATTCGAAACTAATTCTTCAAATAAGTGGTTGGAAAATTGATTTTCTAGCATCACAGAATGTCAATACCCAAAAAATTTTTCCCGCGTTTCAAGCAGGAAAGATTAATAGCTTTTTTGATTTCTCATTCAAGTCAAAGTCATTATGTTCTTGGATAGTTTGCTGGAAAATTTTTTCGACAATGCTTGTAGATTAGACTTCGATCAAACTCAAAATTTTCAAATGTTTCCTGAATTTTAATGAATTAACGGGTCTAAAATGTTATTGAATAAATGTTGAATGACATCTCTTTTTTGATCGATTGCCATGATGCTCAATTATACATTTCTTTAAAAAATAACCTAGCATTGGAATTTATTCACGTATACTGATATTATAAAATTGGCTTGTAAAAATTTGAAATGGCTTGTAAAATTTTAGGTCAACAAGCCACTTGGCTTGTGACTCGTAGGTCAAAAAAAACCCTGTTTACATGATTTTAAATCTAAGCCAGAGGAAGGTAGTAGGATTACTGCCGAAACGTCGCTTATCTATATTGTTCTGTTCATACATGTAATTGGGGGAAGTGCTATAGGAACCCCCCACCCCAGAAATGGTCGACCATATGGCTAGCCATTGGGCGACCGCCTCCCCAGAATTTTCCAATCCTATGGCTAGCCATATGGTAGCCATTGGGACCCCATACTTTTGGTCGGAAAAATACTGAAAAATCCTAATTTTTTGATGGAATATGTCAATTTTTGAACAAAAAATGGTCAAAAATGTGAATTTTCTGGGTGCTTCGTGCCATGCATACATTTTTTCAGTCGTTTTAGTTAAGAAAAAAATTGATTTTTTTTTTGCTTGAGAGACCCCTCCCCCCAAAATTTTGGGAATTACTGACCCCCGGCCCAAAAAAGGTCGTCTAACCCCCCAGACCTTGGGGCCCCGTTACATGTAGGGTTCTGTTACATACGTTATATTGTTGCATTATATCGTGTGTTATATTGTTTGTTATATTAAAGAGTTTCACGTTTTTTATGCAGTTGTACAGGCCAAAAAGCAGACAGCAAAATGAGCTATTACAATCAGCCGCAACAAACATTCAGACAATTGTTATATGACTGCTAACAACCCAGTGGAATTATTTTTAAATCTGAATTTTTTAATTAAAAAACAGTGAATTGGCAGTCAATTACTGGAGGCGAATTGTCCATATCCCAAAAATCAATGCTTGTGAATTATTTTAATGAACAAACACCTCAATCATCAATAATTTTTTGACACCAATACATATAAATTCGAACAAACAACTCAATCCAGACAAATTAGACATAATACATAAAGTTATTGAAAGATTCAAATCTGGTAAAATCCGTCCCACAAGTTATTTTGAGATCCAGATCCAATTTATATCCCCTGGACCATATTTTTTAGAGTCTAGTAGATCCACTGTCATCGAAAAAGTCGACCCAGCCCATCTTTCAAGTAGAGATCCAGGTCCAAGTACTAATAATCTATTGTACAGCTGCTGGTAGTTATGCAGACATTTTAATTCATGTGTCTTTAAATGATTCTGTTGAAGTGTTTATCAGATGCCTAATTAATCAACTGCATAACTTCAGGAATGTAAATTGGTGTTGCAAATTGCATAAGGAAATCTTGGATAGTGAATCACTTGAACTTATGTAATGCAAAGTTGGGAATATTGAATAAAAACTTTATCCTTATCCTCATGCAATTATAATCTATATTTTGTTTTCATGAAAAACCATATTTATGATTCCTGGGATTGCATATACTAATACGAACTGCTACAACAATTTAGATTTTATATTTACAGCAATGTTTTCCAATACTTATAGTCAGGTACTTATTAAATATATCAAATAAATGTTCATTACCTTATAACGTTACCTTAGTGTCAATATATACTTGGAGTCCGAGAGTACAATTCCACTTATTTAGTATCAGTTATGTCTAAACTACATTTGGAATTATCCAGATCCAGGTAGTTGAAATGAGTTCTTTCAGATCAGGATCTGGATGATTGAAGATGCTTCTTCCATATCCGGATCCTGAATCGTCCAGAGTAACACAGATCCTAATCCTGATACCTATTTCATCTCTAAAATACTCATAATTTCATAAGTTTGGAAACTTCATGTTGAGCGTTTAATTTCTGAAAATCATTTCCATGGTGCTTGTGAATTCAAACTCGGATACCAATCCTGAGAATTAAAAAAGAAAATACAGTACGGAGCACTGGAAAGTTTTTCTGTTTTCTGATTTTAGAGCTTGTATTAGGCCCCACCATATTCTTTTTCTTTATTTTTGGGGGTGAACCTTTACATTTTTCATTATAGCCAGGAAGGCAGGCCTTACGGGAATATACAGCCACAGTCACATATATAAGTGCCCTCCTCATATGAGAGGCGTTCTTTGGATAGTTTTGCGACTTAGTGGAGGCCACATTCCACTGGCTAGCTTCTGCCTGACAAAGCAGGACTTGTTCCGCTACCTACCCCATAAATGAAATAGGCCTACTTCCGCATTTGCTGTACCTTGTTGCCAAAATGATAACTGGGCTGAGTGAACACCAGGAAGGAGCATGCCAAGCTTGCTTACACGGTGCACCGACAATTGAGCGCTGGACAATTGAGCGCCGACAATTGAGCGCCGACAACTGAGCGTCAGACAATTGAGCACCGTGACAACTGAGCACCGAAAACTGAGCGCTGACAACTGAGCGCCGACAACTGAGCGCTGGACAATTGAGCGCCGACAACTGAGTGCCAGACAACTGAGCGCCGTGACAACTGAGCGCCAGACATTTGAGCGCCGACTATTTAATGCATTATAATTGAGCGTTTTTTTCATTTACTGAGCGCTACGGAATACTAGCATTTCAGTGATTATCTACCGTAATGATTATCTACCACAATGTATATATGTCCATACGTCTAATATTATGAATCAAACAAATATGGTCATTTTTGATTCGTATGACGAAGCCTAAGCCTAAGCCCCTAAGCCTAAGCCTAAGCCCCTAAGCCTAAGCCTAAGCCCCTAAGCCTATGCCCCTAAGCTTAAGCCCCTAAGCCCAAGCCTAAGCCTAAGCCTAAGCCCCTAAGCCTATGCCCCTAAGCTTAAGCCCCTAAGCCTAAGCCCCTAAGCCTAAGCCCATGCCTAAGCCTAAGCCTAAGCCTAAGCTTAAGCCTAAGCCTAAGCCTAAGCCTAAATGTAAAATAGTTACTTCAAACTGATTGGGTTATTTATCTGGCATTAAATAGTCCGTGGTCAGTTGTCGGCGCTCAGTTGTCAGTGCTCAGTTATCTGGCGCTCATTTGTCTGACGCTCAGTTGTCTCGGTGCTCAGTTGTCGGGGCTCAATTGTCAGCGCTCAATTGTCGGGTCACGTGCTTACACAATTTATCAACCCTGTAAGGACGAAAATCTGTGTCTACTGAGGCCACCTACTAGAAAATTTCGGGTTACACCCAAGATCGAACCTGGTTCTCAGGACTAGAAGTTGGAGGCCATAACCACTAGACTAAGATGACGCCTAGGCACCGCAATATAGTGGCCTTTGTAGGTGTCTAACTTACAGTACGCACAAGTTTTGTTTACTTTTTCAGGTTTGGACGTACTACAGTACCTCAGCCCTATTTATCGCCTCATACTCCAACATATATCATCCGGTGTATGGCCCATACGTAATGCGGCCATGTTGCTCCTGTCGGCCTTGATTTGGCGCCTTTTCGGTCGTCTAGGAATTCAAATGACCACTGGCGAAAATGAAAATGATGAAAAAGAAGGAACGACAATTTTAGACGATAATACATTCACCTTATCGGAATTTCGATTTTTATTCGACGATATTTTACAAAGTTGCCGAATTTATTTGCATGAATATTTAAATTGTTGCGAAAAAGGCGCGACGAATAGCAATTTTGTGATTCTCGCTATATTCAGCGTTTTGAAGAATATTTGTATCACGAAAGACGATTGGAAATTTTGCGATGGAGAAGATGATAGGTGAAGATTTTATTGAAAATTTTGAATATATCCAAGGAAATATCAGTTCGGAAATCTCAAATTATACTTTTAATTTTTGAGACTTGATCTTTTCGATCCAGGTTCTTGAAAGTTGGAAGAATTTAATTTTTTGATTCAAATTTATACTGGAAAATCGTAAAGAATATTCAGGTAATATTTTTAAAACTCGAGAGAATTATGTCTGGCAATCTTCAAAAGTTGGTATGCAGAAGTAAAAGTTTTCAGTCACGAATTTTATAAAATTTTTGAAACTCGTTGGGCTGTTATCAAAGTTGAGAATCTAATCTTGTGTTGAAAGCTTTTAAATTTGGGAGAATTTTCTCTTTGAAGCAAAAATTTTTAATTTCAAACTTGTAAAATTCGAAGATTGAGGATTCTTCACCAAAATTCTTGAATTTTTTCAATATTCGATTGTTCTACAATCTTTTTTGTCGAATTTTCAACTCCAAAAAAGCTACAAAAATACTATAATCTCCTGTTGAATTTCTGGAAACTTGCCAGAATAATCATTTTTATCTTGATAGCAATCAACCAAAAGATCTTGGACGTTCTGAAATTCTATACTAGGTACATTTTTGTCTTGTCTGTGACCGATCTTGTTTTTTCGTCAATGAAGTGGAAAGATCCAAAGTATGTGTAGTTTTTTCTTGAAGATTCCATGACACTAGAATCTTCCGTTAAGTTTTACGGATAGGCTGTATCCACTTTTTTGATCGAAATGGATACGGATACGAAAAAATTTGATGGTCGAACCTTGTAAAATTTAAAATTTGATGGTCGAATAAAAAATTTGATGATCGAACCTTGTAAGGCCGAGACACCATCTACCTCATTGTTGTATTTGGAAATAAGTCGGGGCTTCGGTCTTTGAGTTCAGGCAGGATTGGGATTCCAGGGTTCGTCCTTAATGTACGTGTTTCCCACGCCCACATTTACCCGATTAACTTAATTACTTGTATACTTAAACCCGACACAAATATCCCACCAATTAAGGAAAAGATGTTTCCTTAATTGTCTCCCTAATTGCGTAAAAACCGAAAGGAGATTTTTCCACTTTTGTATTACGTAATTGAAAAACACTTACTTACAAACGGAAGAAACGGGTGAGAATATAAAGCGAATCACTCCCACGCACTGGGTCGAGAGAAAACAAATGGGTTTTGTGCGGGGAGGCGGCGAGTGGCAAAAATAAAAGTGGCCAGCGGGCACACGTTTAATACGGAAAACATATAATAATAATAATGCACAATGAGAGACCAGCGCACACGCAGCGACGTGCGCTACAGTAAGACGACTGTTGATGGTCCGCGTTGCTCACTCCACTTGCTACCTGCGGGCCTCATGCGCGCCTTGACAAAAAACGACAAAATCGGCGGAAAACACACTACAACATCATCTCCATGACGCTGAGGACTTGCTTATGTCTGGTTCTGCTCCATAACATTCTGCTCCATAGAGAGTGATGGGGTGGACTATGCTCTTGTAAATCTTGACCTTGATGCGAATGGGCATCCAATGGTCGCATTGCATATGATGGAGCCAAGGTCACTTTCTTGGGTTCATCTCTGCCGATGTTGATGATTCCTTCCATTTGGCGGCCCACTTTTTATATACTCAGTCTTCTTGAGGTTGAGGCCCATTCCCTTCTCATCCAACCTGGCTCTCCACTGGTTCATTCGGGATTGGAGTTCCCAATGGTCTACCTCTGCCAGGTTTATCTTCCAAGAATTTTCTCTGGTATTCAAATTTTGACCCAAAAGAATTCAAGATTGCCGAACTTTTCCTCCAAATCCTTGAATTTTGTGTATCAAATTTTCAATTGAAAACTTTTTAATAACGTTTCCTGAATATTTTAATGCAAATTTTCAAATTAAACATTTTGTAATTTTATTTCGAAATTTTTCCTAAAATTTGAACATTTTTTCTTTTAATTTTTTTCCTGTATAATTTTTCAACCAAAAGTTTTCTGAATTTGCAATTACTAAAATTCAAGAATCATAGCGATCCAAATTTTCAACAGAAAAGTTTCCAGATATTCTCCTACAAAGTTTCTGAAACACGAGAATTTTTTCTTAATTATCTTTCGCTGATGGCAGATTATAAACTTTCTATCGGACAGATTATGTGTTTCAAGAATTCTATTTCAGAAGCTCAACTTCTAAGGATGTTAAATAAATCAGGTTGCATTCCAGGTCCAGGCCAAAAAATTTAAGAATATCGGGTCCGAGTCTAAAATTTCAAGAATATCAGGCGTGTGGTCGAAAAATGGTCGGGTAATTTGGGGGTCGTGTTTGAGGTCCGGGTACCTGATACATCCCTAGTATTGGGTGGGTAGCATCATACATGTAACGGAGCTCCGAGGTCTGGGGGGGGTTGGAGCACTTTTTTGGGGCCGGGGGTCAGTAATTCCCAAAATTTTGGGGGGAGGGGTCCCTGAAGGAAAAAAAATCGATTTTTTCCATGAAAAATGTCCGAAAATGGTTTAAAAAGTAGTAATTTTTGTCTAAAAAATGATAAAATATGTACTTATGGCACGAAGCGCCGAGAAAATTGACGTTTTTGACCATTTTTTGTTCAAAAATTGACATTTTCATGGAAAAATAACATTCTTCAGTATTTTTCCGACTAAAACTGTGGGGGTCCCTAGGGCTACCATATGGCTAGCCATAGGATTGGAAAATCCTGGGGGGGTCGCCCAATGGCTAGCCATATGGTCGACGATTTCTGTGGGGGGGGGGGTCCCATAGCACTTCCCCCCCCCCCCCAATTACATGTATGGGTAGCATATCGAGTCTAGGTCCAGGTCCAAAAATTTACGAATGTCGATTCCGGGTCTAGCAAAATGGTCGGGTAATTTCGGATACTGTCTCGGGTCTGCGTACCCTATACATCTCTACCATAGACATGAAAGAATTATAATTTTTGAGCCTTTTTTCAAAAATTACTTGATTTTTTCGATTTTTAAAGACGCAAAAAATTATAACTTTACTTCTCAAAGCTACAGTATCCTTGTTTAAATGATTAGAATAGTGCAACTTGCTTATCAAAGTTTAAATGATACGTTTAGTCGCATTTTTTCACAATCGATTTTCATAGGCTGCAAATCGAAGAAATGGTCCGCAACATTGAATACCTAGGACTAAAGTCACGTGACTACCGTTTAAAACGAACGGCTAACGATATTTTATGCAAATTTTATTCGAAAAACGGGGAACGATCGCATTTTTTCCAAAATTTGTCCAAAATTAATGAAAAAAGCGCCAAATTTCCATCGCCGGAAGTCTATTTCGATAATTTTCTACAAAAAATGGAGGTAAAAATCGCGAGGGATTTTTGATTTTTGGCGTAAATTTCTGATTTTTTAGCTCGAAAAAGTGGACGTAGAAGAGTTTTTATCGTTTTTTAATTTTATTTATAAAAATTCGGCGTCGTTTTTCTGTTGGTCGCAAAAGCGAGACGGCAAATTTTGGGACGAAATTCTACATTGTTGCCGTAAAAAGTACGGTCTATCCGTACAATGTTTGGCGCTGCCAATTTTCGCCGCATTTTTAAGCAGGAGTATTCTTGTCGAAAATAATGATAAGTATGTTTATCAAAATGAATTACTATAACTGGAAATTGTTACAGTAACCGTAAATTTTATTTTTAGAAAATTTCTCCCGCAATGGGCCGAAATTATTGATGAATGCGCCGCAGATACTAGGAGCGAAACATGCCGAATGGCCGCCGCCCATTGTCTAGTGATTTGTAAAAAATTTTGGATCGAAAATTCGGATATTATCGGTGCGGAAATTCGGTGCAGGTAAATTTTATCATAGGTATAAAATTCACCAATTAAATTAGAATCTGGAATTATTAAGAAATTTGAAAATTTTCAATTCTTCTTGAAAATATTCTGCTGAACGAAAAAAATCCTATGTATGAAAACAGACATGCACGGCAAGAATTTTCCAAGGGGGGTTGATCCTGGAACTTTTTATTCAGGGGGTAGAGGGATGGGCGAGCAAAAAAACAAAAAAAAGTTCTGCAAGCTTGTTTTTCATACAAAATATGCACAAAAAACCTGTCTAAGAAAAAGATCAGGAGGGTTGTTTGATTTTTTTGTTGGGCCAGAGGGGTGCCCAGGGTCTCAGGTAAGGGGGTTTATCCTACTATGTGCATGTAAGTATGAAAATTTTTTCCGTAATTTTTATTGCAATCTCGGATTGTCAAAAATATCAAACTTTTAGATGCAATTTTGTATCATTCCTCTATTTTTCAACTGAAAATTCCAGCATTTTCAAGCAATACAGGCAAAAATTCGTGTAAATCATATATTTTCTTGTCGAAAATCCTTTACTTTTCATCGATTACGAAATTTTTAGCTAATTTTTCCGGCAAAAATCATAATTTTCCGTTGAATTTCATTGAAATGTTATAATTTTACAATTTTTTCAATCTTTACTAAATTCCAGTGTAATCCAGAGAGTTAACTTTGTTCAATGGATACGAAGTTTTTCGAAAAAAAAGAAAAATAACTTTAAATTCGACTAAATTTCCTTCAATATTATAGAAATTCGAATTCTGCTACTGAAATTTTACCGAATGTTTTTAATCATTTTATGATCATTGATATAAATTCAATATTTTCTTTAAGGTTCGTTTTGGATGCCGTGAATTTACTTTTGGACGAAGACGCCGATATTCGTTCCATCTTGTGCAAAATTTCGACTCGAAATGAATCTTCAACGTGTTTAAATTTCGTCCTATGCTTAGAAGTAAGTTTTTCACAAAAAAAAAATTGAAAATTGCCTAGTAAATCTGAATTTTGTAATCGAAATTTTACATTTTTGTGGTTTTTGAGTTATGAATTCTATGGATTTTTTATAGTGGAATCTTAAATTAGTTGGAAAAAGAAAATGAAGCTGAGCCGAAAAATGAATTATTTTTGTGATCGGACGAAATTCCGGACGGTGAACTGAATTTTTGAATTGTTAGATTTCTAAATCATTTGTTTTTATAACCCTCAAACATGACTCAGTCGACAGTACAACATTTTAAGAATTTTAATTTTTGAATCCGCAATTCATGATGTCTGACGAATTTAGTTTCTGAACTGAACATCAGCGAATTCTTGCAAATTCGTAATTATTCTGTTTTTATGGTTCATGGAATGAACATATAATATTTTGAGAATTCCGATTTTAAACTTGAGAAATCGTCTGATGAATTTTCTTTCTACAGAATCTAGTTTATGACTTGAATATCGACAAATTCTTAGATTTTCTGAGCTCTGTTTTTGTAGTTAAACTTGGCTCAGTTGAAACGTAAAATTTTAGGAGTTCTGTCCTTAAAAATCACAATTTATGATGTCTAAAAAATTTGCTCTCGTAGAATTTAGTTTTTGAATTAAATGTCAATGAAATCCTAGAATTGTGGATATTCTGATTCTTACTGCTCATATTTTAAGGATTGTGTTTTTAGAATCAACAGTTCATGATGTCCTACGAATTTTTTTTGTAGAATTTAGTTTCTGAATTGAATATGGACCATATTCTAGTCGATCGAATTTTACGTTCGTATTTTAATGCGGAACAACTTGATGCTTTTCAATCGGAGGATGATCGCAATTCGCGTCGCAAATTTCTATTTCGGCAATCGGATTTTAATATTTTTAAAGAAAATTTTTACGTCCAAGGTTTATTTTACCACATTTTAAAACGTTATTTGAAAAATTGTTCGCCTACCGATCGAAAAACTCTATTATCAAGATACTGCAATTTCGAAAATTTGATGAATTTGGCGGCTAGAATTTTAAAATCGCCCATTATTGAAATGGACGCCGAATATTTTACGAAAATTTACGTTGCGGCGACGAAAGTTTGGTCGATTTTAGATTTAAAATTGAAATTTGATGGATCCGAAATGAAGAATTGCGAGTCTGTAAATGAATTTATGGTATTTTCTAGGGAAACATTGCGAATTCGTTTGTTATAACTTGAATTTGGAGATTACGAATTAAAGCTATATTGCTTGAACATTCTTTTAATATGAAAAACTGATTTAACAACAAAATACGTGTTAGAAATTTTGGGGCTCGGCCGCAAATTTTTTTCTAAAAGTGCG
Source organism: Romanomermis culicivorax (assembly GCA_963922205.1). Classification (NCBI taxonomy): domain Eukaryota; kingdom Metazoa; phylum Nematoda; class Enoplea; order Mermithida; family Mermithidae; genus Romanomermis; species Romanomermis culicivorax. The sequence continues at coordinate 71,584 of CAWUHX010000454.1, forward strand.
TAGGGTTGAGCGAAAATTGATTGGAATCATTTGAAAGTTCGTCTCCAGATGTTTCTCAGTGTGCTCTTCTAGTTCGACCAGAAAATTTTCCGTTCATGATTTTCAACATTTCTACGTAAAGAAGTTTTCCAGTTTTTATACGTTCAAGTTTTCAAGAAGAGCATTGAACTTAATGTATTTTTTGCAACATTTATTCGAGGAAAAAAATCTAATACAGATGGTGTGCTCGTCACTCCTAAAGTCTCGTGACGGCGTGTCTCCAATACAGCGGAATTAAAAAAAATGGAGTCTCAAAAGATCGAATCTCATGAAAAATAACAAGTTCTATGCACCAGACTAAATATACACATCATTTTTACAATAAATATGCAAATTAGGTATATTTTGATGGCTGAGATAGTCAATATTTAGTTGCATTCGGCCATCTGAGCTTCACATGCTTCTGTGCTGCAGTTGCTGTAGGTATGCACCAACGGACTTTTTCAAAATCACAAAAAAATACCTGTCAGAAAAAAATTTTTCTAAAAGGTTTGAAAAAAAACAAAAAAAGAAAATTATCATAAGGAATCCCGATTAAAATTGTTTTGAATGGGGCTTCGTTGCAAAAAAAATAAATCAATGAAATTAATAAAGCAAAATCAAATGAGCAAATAGAATAAAATGCAGTGAAGGCAGAATAAAATACCAAAAGTAAAATAATGAAACGTAGGCAAAAGAGAAAAGTACACAACCTGAAAAAATTAAACAATAAAACAAAAGGTGGGTGAAAACAAGAATACAGAAGGTAATAAGTCAATAAAGGAAAAAGAAACAAAAAACGTGCATACAAATATGTTAATAAACTAATCAGAATAAAAAACTGTAATGTGAATGTCATGAAATAGAGCAGTCACATTAACTGAAATAAGAGCCATGTCACATAAACGAATTAGTGGCCAATCACATTGATGGGGAAAAAAATACAGCCATGTCACCGTGAGTGACATGCTGTGACCCCCTTGGGTGGCTCCAATTGGAATCAGTTCGGGAACCTAACCCAGCTGGTACTGACTACAGGAAAACCTATAGTGTACCTCTGTACTGTCCTTGGGTTCTGCTGCAGAGTAATGGATGACGTGGCCAAGTCACGGGTGGCAATCCCTAGTCCTAGTTACTGAGAATGAAGGACAATGCCACTCATGGAATGGCTTACTGTAGGGGATCCGATCGTAAACCTAAATCCCCTTTTTGGCTCTGACCCAAAGAGTTCAAGGGCTATTCTAACTGAGGGGATTCTCAAGGGGAAACCGGCTTAGCAGAGGATTCCCACAAATATAACCTCAATAACAATAACCCCTGAGAAGACTCACCTAGTCCTCTTCTCAACTACTACTCGGCGCAGGGGCAATGATCTCAAGGGTTCGCGGATCCCAGGGATGACAGGAGTGGGTGATGGCAATCCGATTGGGGTTCGCCACAGGGTGTATACTGTATGCAGGTCGGAGAGATGCAAAACATTCCATGAGAGGAGCGATGGGTGATTCCTAAGCGAAGGGCGTTGGGGTAACTCCTAGGCACTGGATAGGGTAACATAACAAGATGTTGGAACGAGACGTTGGAACGTCCTAGGGGCGTTACAGAGACCAACAGGCAGATAGTTGAACTCGTAAAGTCCAATAGCCGTATTGAATGCCATCTTGTCCTTGTCTGCCTCGGCAATAGGCATTAGCCTGATCAAAAGGTAGTAAAGTATTTCATACCCTTGAGTGTGTCAAGGATGTCATCTATCTGGGGGAGAGGGTTCGAGGCTGGGTGAGTACTGTAGGTGGGTTGGCGAGCGACGCAAAATGTTCCACAACGGGAGCGATGGAGTTATTCCTAAGCAAAGGGTGATGGGGTAACTCTTAGGCACGGGATATGGTAACGTAATGCAGTGGAGGCATCCAGTAATGTGCAAATTTATTATGGAATTGGCAGTGAACACAGTAATATGCAAATTTATAAAAATAAGTCGATGGACGCGGAGACGCAAGCTTAAATGCAAAGGAAATGATTAAGCCCAAAATGAGTACAAAACTAATGAAACAAGCCCTTTTAAAGGGCCTCGTAGGCCTACAGAATGCCTCGGGTCATTTAGAGAGAATCTCCAAACTGGTCATTTCGCATTGAGAAACGTCCCTAGTTTTTACTGATAAGAGATGCACGTTATGCTCCAAATATGGCCATAAGCTCATGGAGCTTATCTTTGGCGGAAATTCTAACTAATGGGTTACATACCGTATCTTTGGCAGAAATTCTAACTAATGGGTTACATACCGTAGTCTAGGTGGGCAACAGAAAGATAACAAAAGGTAATGGAAATGAAAGTACAAAATGAAACAGAAACGATACGCAAAAAGTACACACAAAAATGCATGTAAAAATATAATAAATGAAATGCAAAATTAAAAGTAAGTGACTGTAAAACAGAAAGTGGCGGAAAACATAACGTAAAAACATGATGTAAATCACGTGATGTTGGGCAAAATTCGTGGGCACGTGACAGAGCCATAATGTCAGAAATCTGGCGATTCGTGCCAAAAAGTGTGACATACAGCATCCACCAGATCGAAATGGATGACCAAATAGGCCATGCGTCAAAACGTTTACCCCGCCCCATCTCCATTTTTCCATTCCAAAGGTAACTTTTTTGAAAATTCGTGATTTTGAGAATCTATCCTGAGACTTTGCTGTTTTGAGAATCGCTCTATTGAGACTGCGCTCTATTGAGAATCACTGTATTGAGTCTCACTATTTTGAGTTTTGCTGTTGCATATTTCGCTTAATTGGGGCGAAACCCTCAAGACAGGGACTGTTAAACTGTTTTGTTTTTTAATAATTAAAACTTGACATGTGGAGATTGTGATATGAAAAAGTGCTCATTACCATACATGCACAGCATAGAAATTCTGCTGGGGGTCAGCCAGAACAGGGGGTGGAACACAAAATTTTTTTCGTTCATGATAATGAAAAGAAAGGTATTCTAACGTCCGAACAGCATATTCTTACAACTATATTAGTCAGATATGTAGAATAATTATCTTAGAATGCACTTTTTAAAGTTATAATGTTACTCCTTTGGGATCAAGTATGCCTTGTTTAGAAAAATTGTTAAACTACAGCATCATTCCCATTTTTATGATGACTCTCTCTTGCTCATTTTTCTACATCAATTTCTCGATTATTGCTGGGGGCGTCAAATCTGCTTGGGGTCAGCAAGAATCTGCTGGGGTCAATAAAAATCTGCTGGGGGTCAAACCCCCCCAAACCCCCACGTGCATGTATGCTCATTACAGAACTAAGGTTTCACATTAAAATTTTTTCTCTCGTATCCCTAACTCAATTTCTGGAGGGGCTATCATTTCGCAGATTGGCATTCCATGCAACACACTTGTTTATCACACTCACTCGCAACTCTTCTCAGAAAAATTGCATTTGAGAAAAGAGACTATAATTATTTCGTCCCACCAACATTTGTCTCTCAGAAACATTATACTCTATGGTTGGGTGAGTTCATGGTAGTACCACACAAATAACATCTTGTTTATATTCTCAAGAAGCATATAAATTGATGGTGCATCTTTGAATAATGCTAACAAATCACATTGGCTCGTCACTGCTAGCATTGTTTAATTGTTGCTGTGAAATCGAGATGGCCTTTGAAGCATCTTAAAAAGCAATTTTATCAAAGACAGGATGACTGGCACATAAGAGCCAAAAGATAACAAGTACGTCACATGATAACTCGAATTGGAACAAATGGAGCACTTGTACACAATCTTGAACTGCTTTCAAAGAAAGTCGAAGAAACTTGAAAACTTTGAAAATTTAACCCAAAAATGCTACTTTTTGTGTAATTTTGCTGATTTTGAGCCCTAAGATTCGGGTACTAAATTGGAAAGTGTTGGGAGAGGGAGGGCCTCCTCCAATTTGCCCTAATTGCAAGTATGTGAGAGTCACTGTTACGGATTTCAATGTACGTGGCATCCACAGATCTTCCTACCTCGGTCGTTCCTCACACTTGCATGTGTCCGAACAGCAAAAATCAACAGTGGTATTCTTGATCAGCTTCACAGTGGGGAGACAAAATCGCGTGCCGCAAGAACCACCAGTTAGTTTCCGAACGCAAAATCGATTGGCCTCTTCCTTGCCCGGTAAATAAGCTCCTGGAAAACACACCAAGTACTAGACGTTAGGATCTTGAACACTACACATAGATGCACATAGGCAAGCTAAGGGAGATGAACCGACCCTGGACCCCCCCTCTGGCCTGAAAGAATTCGTCAAACACACCTTTGAAGACAGTATTCTTGATGATTTTTATGCAAATTTTGTATGAAAAACATGCTTGTGGAGCTTTTCTCCTTTTTTCCTCGCCTAACCCCCATCCTATCGATGAAAGGTCCACGGATCCTCCCTCCCCCCGAAAATTCTCGCCGGGCATTTCTGACACTACGATGCATGACTCAAAGCTCACTCATACTTACTGCATATTTGAAACTACACAGGGTGTCCCATAAATTCATTTTGGGGATGTAGATCTGAAAGGGAGCATTTGCACAACCCAATCACTAAAAAGGAGCAGCTATCAGTGGTACATGCAGCCTTCAAGTGTGAAGGCCTACAGTAAACAGCAACCGCCTTTGTATGCCTAATTTCTGCTTATGACTTTAATCAGAACTTCATATTTAAGTTTGACATGCAGGAACATGATTTTTTCAGAGGGTCAGTGAACACTTGGATGGTCCGTGAGATTTCTTCTTTCTATTGTTCATCAGGAGTGGATTCATTGTCATTTTCAACTATAAAGTGAACTACAGTAAATGTTCTCATCAATGCACTACCAACTACATTAAATGCTGTAACAAATGCACAACTAATTCACGAGCAGTCTAAATGGTAAGTACAGTTTAGAAAATAACGGATTTATTTTGGAGTGAAATTTCAACTGCACTAATATAAGAACGCAAAAAAGAAAATACATGTACACCAACCAGATTTGATTTTAATAGGAAATATAAAATGGTAATATAGTAAATAATACAACTAAAAAATAATATACAATAGTAAAATACTAAATAGTTAAAAAATTAATCAATTAATGAAAAGAAAATAAAAATGGGAAATTTCTGACATGCGAAAAACTTCTCGTAGGACTTGTTGTAGTGTGTTTCCGCCGATTTTGTCATTTTTTGTCAATCCGCGAATGAGGCCTGCAAGTGCCAAGTGGAGTGAGGGACGCGGACCATCAACAGTCGTCTTACTGTAGCGCACGTCGGTATGCGTGTGCTGGCTCTATTTCATTGGTGTGTTATTCATATGTTTTGTTATAACATGTGCCCCGCTGGCCACTTTATCTCTACTAGCCGCCTCTCCTCATGCACGTCATTATTTGTTTTTTTTCTTCAAAGTGCGTGGGAGTGACTCGTCTGTATTCTCGCCCCCTATCACTTGTAAGTAAGTGTTTTTCGTCTTCATAAGATAAAATTAGAAAGGTCTCTCCTTTCCCGTTTATATTTAATTGGGGATACAATAAAGGAAACATCCTTTCCTTAATTGGTAGGGTTATTAGTGACGAGTTTAAGTACAATTAATTAAGTTAATCGGGTAAGCGTGGGCGTGGGAAACACGTACATTAAGGACGAACCCTGGGATCCCAATCCTGCCTGAACACAAAACCAAAGCCCCGACATATTCGCAAATACAACAGACTGTCCTGGTCTAGTGGTTACAACCTCCAATGACTAGTTTCGGGAACCAGGTTAGATCTCGGGTGTAAGCTGGATTTTTTTGATAGTTGGCCTAGGTAGACACATCCTTTTATCCTTCCAGGGTAGCTAAGTTGTGCCGGCAAGCTTAGAATGCTGGTTGCCAGGGTATCTTGACGGTGAGGTGCAGCCGATGAGCATTTGGACATATTTCAAATATGGGTAGGTAGCTGAACAAATCCTGCTTTGGCAGGTAGAAGCTAGCCTGCGGTTTGTGGCCTCCACTAAGTGGCAAAAGACTAGAAGAGCGCATCTCATATGCAGTGGGATGACCGTATAGTCCGGTAAAGCCTGCCTTTTCAGCTATAGAAAAATGGGTGCAGGTGTAGTGGCAAAAATTAAAAAAACAAACAAAAAGAAACTTCCATTGGGTGGTTTGCTGTTTTTTGGCCAGGGTGTGGCTTAGGGACCTGCGTGAGCTGAGAAAGTAAAGCCTGGCCAAACCAGTTTTTTTGCCTGTAACAGCCAATTAATTAGCCACAAAAAAGCTCAGCCCAGCCAATAAAAGCCCGTCTGAAGTACTATTATGTTTGCCATATGATTCAAAATTGAAAAAATTAAAAAGATATCACAGAATCATTGCCAGTCAAAATTTGAAAATGTATAAATGTATGTTTTTTGAATGTCTAAGGTTTCAGAATGAGATTTGCTAAGGAAATCTTGAAAAAACTGTTGTTTTCTTTTTTTCACATTTTTGTGGGTGTCTTTCCTATTGTGGTGTCTTTCCGCCGATTTTACACTGTTTTGTAATTTCGTGTCGATTGTTTTGTTTGAAGATACATTCTTATGACGACCTTCTCTCCTCTCTTGCTCATTTTCCTTCGTCATCTTCTCAATCATTGCTGGGGGGATCGAATATGCCGGGGATCAGCAGGAATCTGCTGGTGGTCAAAAAAAATCTGCTGAGAGTGGAAATCTCTCCAAACCCCCAAATGCATATATAATAATATCGATTTAGTGTGACTATTTCTTGATTGTTGTATCAAATTCAACTAAAAGTGCAATGTTGAGCAATAGTAGAGTATCAAATACAATTGCATTTACACAAAATTCTAAAATTGGACTCTTGGCTCAGGCTTCAGGCCTTGTTTTTTTTAATCGGGCTGTGCTGGGATTCAAGGTTAAGGTCGGATTTTGGATTGGGCTAGGTTCAGGCTTCTAAAAAAATTTCCAAATTTTCAAATTTTCCAAAAAATTTTTTCATAAAATTCCAAGCTTCTCATACAGAGAGTTGTGATAAGCAAAAAATTAACCCTACCCTAAAATGCTATAATCGATGTAACTTGATGCGCTAGAAACGAGAATGATATTCATTTCGTCTGATAATCAAAACTCGCATAGCTACAGTAAGATAAAAATTGACAATTTTCTATTTTTCACATACAGTTCTTTCAACTTTTGCAACTTTAGGTAGGTCAGACATTGCGTTATGGAAACTTACCCAATATTAGGCCAATTGATGGACCACAATTTACTGTAGGATTTATTAGTGTACAGTGTATATTAAGAATACAGTAAACATCAAATTTTGAGAGTGAAAACTCTCATTTTTTTACAAAAATCATCATATCCACCACGAAATCTCAGAGACACCAAAAAATTCCTCTTCAATAGATAGTTTACGATGCCTTCTACCTGCTGACAAATAATTATGGAAATTCATGTACTGTTAGAAGATCGTAGAACTTACATTTTAAAAATAAGACATTCCTACCGCATCAAGTTACACCAAATATGTGGTTTTCAGGTAGGGTCAATTTTTTGCTTATCACAACTCAGTTAAATCCCCTCAGAAATGGGGTCTTAAAATTTTGTGTAAATGCAATTTCATTTGATAGAGAAAAAAAACTGAAGCAGAGATGAAAAAATGTGGTCAAAGAGCAAAGTTGGTCGGGCCGAGCTTTGGCTACTTTGCCAACGGCTTTTGGTTTAAAAAAAATCGAAAAATTGGAAATCTTTTCGTTTTCTTCCAGTAAATTGAACGAGATTAGGCCTTATTTGATAGGTTTATTTGATACAGTGTTCACAATGAACAGTCTCAGCATAGGATTTAATCATCTGTGGTTTTACTTGCTGGAAAAACGAGTAAAATCATTGAATTCTGAGCGTAGGATCTAACTGTTTCACTGAAAAAAATGTACAGAAACTTTGTAAAACCATTAGATGTCATTAGGAAATGTAAATTTTTTTGAGAAAATCTGTTTTACAGCCATTGAATATAGTCTGTCAGATGGCCACTTTGTCCTGCATTCTCGACTAAGTATTTTAAAAACGCCCGACGGTCGTAGAATCTAACAATCTAACGGGTCTACTCACTTTTCAAAAAATTTTTAGAAAAACTTTTGTATAAGACACATTTTTTGCATATTGGGGACACGTTTTCCAATGAATCCCTATGCTTAAGCATTGTTTTCAGTGCACGCTTTTCACTGTTTGAGGACATGATTTTCCATGTGTTTTGTAAAAAAATGTATGCCGAAGCAGTGAAAAATGTGTCCCTAAAACAATACTTAAGCACAGAAAATCATCAAAACATGCGTCCTGAATATGTAAAAAATGTGTCCCAAACAAAAAATTTTTTAGACATTTTGTCAAAACTGAGACCATTTTAGTTCATTGGATTCCATTACCCTTCGTAGTTAAAAAAAATTTTTGGGAGACATTGCATCATCACTTTTAACATCTGTGTCGAAAAAAAACATTGAAGTCAAATTTTACACATTGAAGCTATGGACATACTTCGTACATGAAAGCTGAATTCTACAGATTGAAGCTTTGGACCTACTTTCTACATGGTAGTCTAATTTTACCCATTGAAGCTTCAGTCATACTTTCTACATGGAAGTTGAATTTTACCTGTTGGGTGTACTTTCGGGCCCGTCTCACTATAGATACCATATCACTACAGCCACCATCTCACTACAGCTAATGTGTCAGAATAGCCACCGAAATCTCACTTGAGCCACCACGACACATAATAATGATCTCGCTACAGCCATCAGTGTCACATACCAAAAGTAACACTACTGCCAATGTCTCAGAAGAGCCATTCAACAGATAATGCAGAAAATTACTTGTTTTTCTGCACAATAAATATTTTGTGCATCGTATATTTTAATTATCCATCTATTTTTGCAAAGTCAGAATCATCATCTGCGGAACAAACTAACATTTTTGGTTCCATGAACCGAGTTACAAAAACAGCTGCACCAAAATCCGTTTTGGTCTTTGTAATGCTTGTACAAAATTTTGGGGTTTTTTAAGTTTTTATTCAACGCTTAGCAGTTAACATGGCCCCTTTATTTTTAGCACAAAGCTTATGCAAATGACGTGACGAGGCTCTCACCTATGCAACAATGACATTTTTTAAAATGGCATGAAATGTGCTGCATCTGTACTCATTGCGGTATACTCGTACTTGGAAGTGCATTATGTAATGTCAATACATGTATCATGTACATGTTGTTTATAACACTGCATTTTACAGGTTGTCCCTAGTGGCTGTCTTGAGACATTGGCTGTAATGTACCTTTAAATATGCGACACTGGTGGCTGTAGCGAGACGTCATGGTGGCTCTAGTGAGATTTTGGTGGTTATTCTGATACATAAGCTATAGTGAGATGGTGGCTCTAATAATATGGTGGCTATAGTGAGACAGCGGCTCTAGTGTGATGGTGGCTATAGGGATGCACAATCGTACTTTCTACACCCCCTGTATCGCCCTGCACTTTGTACAAATTTTTATTGAGGGCTATGCTTTCTACACCCACTGTATCGTCTCACAGGGTGAGCACTTCAATGTATATGTTTTGTACAGGGGCATCTTTTGTGTATTTAAGTACTCCTACGTGCATCCAGGTCTGACAAAAATTCAAGCAAAAAACTAGTTTTCTATTCCCAACTCTGTTTTCAGTAAATTGTAACCAGTACATGCTGATTAAATGAGGATTCATAGCATTCACAAGCTTTATGCTAATTGGACAAAACACAACATTTCAAATACTATCTTACTTGATTTATTGCATTTGACGCCAATGGTGGCTCCAAAACATAGCACACTACATACAATTACCATGGCAAACATAGCTTTTTATGGAATGAAACTATTTTCCTATTCTTGTATAAAAGTGAGCAAAATATTTTGTAGATTCTTGTTCATGTGAAAAACAATGTCAACCTGTGCAAATCTTTGCTAAAAGTTTAATGTTATGCAATCATAATATGCATTTTGAAGGGTGTTATTCAATACATGCATGCAATATTATTTATTTTCTTGTTCGTTCATATAAAATCAACAAGGAAACGTTTTTTTTTCAAGAGTCTATGCAAGTCTTTACCTGTAGAGCCTTAAAAATTCTAGTTGTAACCTGCCCTTGTGACTGAGGGTCTTATTCACAAGGGCAGGTTAGCACTGCCCTGGTGTAAATACATAACAGGTTTGCTTTTTTCCCATACAAAACATAGCAATGGGGGTTAATAATGACGTGTTTACCTCAGGATAGTTCTAATCCATATTTGTCAATATGACATTGAAAGTTCAAGGGTTTTGTGGTTTTATAGTTTTACTTACATGAAAATTTTTAAATTTGCATCATTTTTACGGGTGAAACCATAAAACAATAAAGTTTTGCACTAAAAAGTTTGAGGGCTTTACGTGGTTTTTTGTAGAAATTTTCATGCTTGCCTGATTTTTCATAAGTGAAAAACTGTGAAACCGTAAAGTTTTGCATTTAAAAAGTTTAAGGGTCTCATGGATTTACAGTTTTATAAACAAAAATTTGTAAATTTTTTGGTAACATTTTTTTGAACTTGCCTCATTTTTTATGAGTAAAATCGTAAAACTATTAGGGTTTCGCATACATAAAGCTTAAGGGGTTTACGTTTTCATATAGTACAAAAATTTTGAAAATTTTTTACAAATTGTAAAAATTTTTGCCTCACAATGTGAAATTTTTAAAGGCGTCAATGTTTTTTCGACTTCAGAGCCAAAGTTAGCATGTTTTTACAAATGAGCTCTCAACCTCATCATATTTATAACGTCCCCATAGGTACTTTCCATAAAAAAGCACTGAGACATATATATCAGCTCAGTGCTTCACTAATCTACTTTAGACCCAATCCATATTTCCTGAAATTTATCTTATAAACACAGTTCGTAGAGCACAGTGCATTGATAAGCTGATAGCTAAGAAATTTAATTTTTTTCCTGGAAAGTTTTGTTTTTGATTAGCAAAAACTATAACGAATTTTATTGCTGCATTTTGCGTTTTAATTTATACACAATAAACTCGAATAACAAACGAAAAATTCCATACGAAAATTCAAACAATGTGACAAATGAAATTCCGTAGAACAATCCTAAAACATTGGCAATATAGATCACCAAATCTGAAAACCCAAATGCCTGGTTATCAATGAAGACATCAATAAAAGAGTCTCCATAGTAAAAATTTGCCATTATCAAATTTTGTTCGACCCATGCTTCTATACTAAGATTCACTTTAACTGTGGCATTGTGGTAAGCTCGCTCTACCAAGGCACTATCAACCGATTTTTCTATCTTCAGAGATTTCCACGATAACTTCTCCATACTGAATGTTATTGTGTAGACTGTTTCGAAGCATGGTAGGGGACAAAGTGGTAAAATTTGCCACAATTTGTTCAAATAAAACTTCTGCAATATAATGGCTGAACACATGATGAATTTATTATTTTGGTCACAAATAATGTCTTTAGTCAAGTTCTTTGGGAAATCACTAAACTCGAAATTATGACGATTCATATATGGCGTGTAGAAATCATAACTTGGAAGGATGCAATGGCAAGTGTGGTAGAATAATTTGACAAGCTCAGCAACAAGACAAAAGCCCCTGTAATATGGTATAGGATGTTTGCCATCATAATCAACCAATGGTTTGTTTGTACATTTCTTCAAATGTTCTGTATTGCGGATGAATTTAGTTGGTTTAACGTTGATATTGACATCATAGCCCACTAGGAACAAAATGCTATAGTTAGAGAAAATAACTCCTCTTTAGTTGGATTTACAGTATTTACAGCTTGTAAGTATAGAACCATAATCTTTTTTGTTTGCAGTACTTCTAAATATCAAAACTAAAAATTTGCATTTAATTCTATGTCATTCAGGATGAAGAATTTGTAGTTTTCCTGCTGAAAGTCCTATACTAAGAGCTTTATTTAAACAATTTTGACGACAACACAACAAATTTAACCATGTTTCTACTCTAGAGGCATTCTGAAGACACTGTAATCCGGACACCCTGTACTAAAACTATAATTACTTTTGAGATATGAATGTATTTCAGATGAAGCTGCATGAAAGCTGTCTCATAGATATCCAACCAAAGTGTACTCACCTGGCATTTTGAAGAAACCTTTTTCGCAATTAAAATCATATGGGGCATAATTTTCTTTTAGCCCAAAAAGAAAGCCAATACCATTATACACATTGTAAGGTGTGCAATATTCCTCTTGGCGAACATTCATCAAAAATTTGAACCCCTGTCGTGGTCCCATGCCATTAAGTTTGAGTGGGCCTGAAAAAGTATCATGTATCATCATTAAATTGCAAAGCAGAACATCTTTTAGAATTTTAGCAAAGCAGAGCAGAGCAACTCAGATTTTCATGAAATGATGCACATATACATTTGTAGTGAAAGCAGCGCTGCTATTCTAATTATCTTACTTTTTGTGTTCACCCATTTCGTAATTTTGCATAGAGTTGTTGTTTATAATGTGATGTTTTCACATGTTTGGGGTAGTTGGTCGTAGTTGTAGTTTTTTGTGACAGGGCTGTCAGTTCGTGTGTGCTGAATGTTTGCCCACTGGTTTTGGTCGTTGTTCCCCACTTCTTAATAAATCATTTTCTTAATTAATTTGCATAAATGACCAAGTCATTGATCTTACTGTGAGGGTATTTCGACTAGTGATTGCTTCTGTCTTAGCATAGCACATTTTTCTGTGCTTTATTCTGGGTCATTACACAACGTGTTGTCCTACTGCTGACCAGTGGTTGTCTGCCTGTAGTCTGTGTACACAGCAGGGTCCCTTGAGTTCACTTTATTCTGGGAAATTTTCTGGCCTCACTTTGCATTTTTTTCTGTTTTTCTACATCTTCTGCACATTGTACCTGTTAGGTGATGAATGTTCTATCTTCTATGGTAAAAGCCATGTGGGTAATTATGAGCATCGAATAACCTAACATGATGAATCATTGAGAATTTTTAAAAAATTAACATTTTTTCCCTTTTAAGGTTGATTTATTTTGATTTATTTTACACAATGTCTTAATGAAAAGTTATCAATTTTGAGTGATTCGAGGTAGACGTGAAAGCTGATATTGTTTCATCTGATGACCACGAGTTTATTCTACCCCATTCAATGAAATACCAGCACTTAAAAAGCCACCTGAATTAAAAATGCTGCTGCAAGTGCCACATACCAGTTTGTGTAGCATATTCAAGGATAATATGCCAAGATTGTTGTGATTAGTATGCATTTTATGTTGAATTTTATGTCTGTTATCCTTCAAAGTGAATAAGCAATAGTTTTCATCCAGTTTCCATGGACAAAAGTACTCAAAAACAACAGAAGATAGATATTAGGTCGATTTAATCCAAAACAGGAGGTTAAGGGTAAGACACATCGACGATGGCTGTGAATGAATGTATCAAATTGACCCCCAATGAGTTCACTGACTTGACCTTCAGGAAGTTAACAGAATGATAGGCAAAATGTACAGAAAAGAAGGATGATTATGCTGGAAATATAATATAAAGTTTGATATAAAACCTGTAGATTAATTTTAGTTGTGATTTATGAGTAAAACATAAAGAACTTGTTGAAAGACCCTCGTATATGATTTATGCCTGCATGGAATGAGTAACATCATCACTACTTATCCACCTCCCAACCCAATTATTTAAATTTCTGTAGCTCAAATGATACGAGAAGAAAATAGCAAATTCCTTTCTGAGAAGGGCTAAAAGAAAGTACTTTGTGCCATGCATTTCATGAAAGTTAGACTCACAGAATATGGCAAGAAAATCCTCTAAGTGCTGAGCATGACCCTTATTTATCCTTTTGATATTTATTTCATTATCACATTATCTTTTAAGTGAAATAGATTACTCTATTACCTAAAATGGTGGCTTCTAGGTAAGGAAAAGCAGGAAATTAATTATTAAGAAAAACAGAAAAGAAACAGTGAACAAGAATATGATGTCAATCATAAGTTAATGTAAAGTTTTATACAACTATTAATGATCTCATAGTTTTTCTATATAAATACTTTGATTTTTTCAGTTGCACATCATGCACAGTGGAATTCAGTTTGGTGCTGACTGATACCATTTATATCATGATAGGAGTTAATGCTGCCCACCTTGGTGGTGTGGTTAAGTATATACACATGTTTAATGTAGGAAAGAGGGAGAGCTATCATGGGATTGCATATTGGGATATAGTCTATTTGTTATAAAATGCTTCCAAATAGAAAAGTGACACAAATCAGGATTGTCATCAAAATCATTTATGTAGGGCTCTTACTGTAAAATTTTTTACTCCAAAAATTGTTAAAGGTTAGGTCAATTTGCTCACAAATGTCCAGTCATATACCATACATTGTTTTTCAGAAATCATAAAAATCTGAAATACTACTTCTTTTCCACTTTTAATATTTAGAAGCATTTCAAGAAAAACAAACTGTAGTGTACTACACAATCTGCAATGTACCTACTGTAGGGTGTTATGCAATGTACCATGCACCAACAGTAAGGTATTATGAAATATATTGTGTACCTAAAGTAGTGTGCTACACAGTCTTTTGGATGAAATTTCAAAATATTCTACTACAAAAGGTGTCAATATCAAACCTTCAGTAAGCTATGTAATTTTAAACCTATAGTAAGTAGGTTGATTAAAAATCTGTGGGATATTTGTTTTGAATTCAAAACTCATGAAATTTGAACCTGAATTGGAAAAAAATTTAGAAATATAAATTCCTGAAATTTAAATCCAAAATATTCTGCCCCTGTGTAGGTGTCTCATTATAATAATGTGGCATCAATGAAGACTTTTTTGGTGTGTCCTTGGTTCTGAAATGAAAGGAATTTTTTTATAATTCTAGATGCATAGTTTTAAGCATAGTTTTAAGCTACCAAAGATGAAGAACTATAATAACTTTTTGTTCACTACACAACTAGTTTAACTGACTTTTAAGAAGGAGTTCTATTCAGTATCACATCTTTTCTTCTGTGTAGCTGAGAAATAATTTGTCCTATACTTGAAATAGCAAAACCTTGATTATAATGATCAGAGAACACAATTTCATATACTTTTCTCTTCCAAACCAAGACAAGATCCAGCCACAGTACTGAATGTCACTGACTTTTGCATGTGTGAATACAAAACGATCTCTTCTAAGAAATTCTGGCCAACTCCAAACAAATTTGGAATATGTTTCTATCTAGTTTTCAATGACCACTCCTGATGTTGATGTGAATGCCCAGACAAGCACTGTACTTACCAAATAACTCAGATTCACTGGGTGTTTTCCGTATTTCATTAAATGTGAAACATGATCCAAGGTCAGTAAGAGCTAGCTTGAAGTATCGGTCGTTATTTGTGCAAGGAACACGATTGCCAGCAAACCAACAAAGCAATACTATATCTTGGTACGTCAATGCATACATAGTCAAAAATCCGTAGTAGCTGTTGAATGGTGTCTGAAAACGATCACTTGGGAATACTGCGGTGTCTTTGCAGGAATACGATTCCTGAATGCACATAAAAAATACATTTTATTTGAGACAGTGTCATAGGTAGCCTCCAGGAATGGCACAGAACATGTACTCTGATCAAGCTTATTACAGAGTGGCAAATTTTGGGTCATGTAAGAAACTTTAAAACTTATGCTTTCATCAATGCCATTCACAATGAGTAGAATCAGAATCTAATGACAGGGATCGGCAGTAAATCTTAGCCTTTACAGAAGTCAAGTATTTAACATCTCCTCTCGTGTGAACCTTGCAGGAAGCAGGATGTAGAGATCCTACATGCTTCTAATGTAGGCTAGTTTCTCAACTCCCAGTTGTGGCCAAGTCAGGTTACACTGGGACGGAAGATTCTGTCTGGTCTATACAGAACTGCTTCACTGCATTGACTCTACTGACAGCAAAACATTCTGAGTAACCTACGGTAGTTGGTCGTGCACAATAGTATGTCTATACTTTTGTATAGATGGTTACATATGCCAACACTAAATACAACACATTGACTGTTCTGATTAGTATTCTTAGATTTTTCTGTCAGAAGAATATGAACCTGGGTCAGTTGGTTAAGATGACAAGTTCTTGCCAGATAGACCAAGCACTCCTCAAAAGTAATAGATCAAACAATGTACTGGGTGGGCCAAAAAAATGGCTTGTGCTGACTTTCATAGATTTTGAATGAATGAATTTTTTCCGTATGGACTGCTGCTTCTAAGATCTAAGTTTTATGCTCGTAGCCCTTCACATAAACAGAAACTTTGAAGAAGTGGTGATTTCATCCTTTTGTGAAAAAAGTTTTATACAGTTTTTTACACACAAGAATAGCCTAAAAATCACCCATATTAGTAACTGGTTTATTAGAAAATGCCCCGATCAGGCAGAAAAAAAAGAATATACTTGCTTGGATAGTTGCCAAGCTTGAAAAAGAAGTGGAGTAGATTTTTGAGAACTTGGGTTAAAGTTGAAAAAAATCCACTTTCATTATGTTGGATTTTCAATCTTTCTCAATTATATTGGGCTCGAGCTCAAACCTCTTTAGTGCAACTGGGCCTTAGTTACAGTCATTGGGCACCAATCTGCAAATGGGAGAACAAGCTAAAGTACAGAAAATGCTTGTGATTCAGCCGCCCCTATATTAGAGGTGTGTGCCAAATCCTGTACCGGGTTCTCCTGGACTCTACTCACACTATGGCAGCAACAGTACAACTTTTTTGAAAGCAGGTTGGGAGCAACAGGGATGGATGAAATTGCTTCCTGTCTGCAATCCTTCAAAAAGCGCTCTATCTGCAAATTTCAGTTTAAATCCAAAATGTGTGAATGATGCTATTTTGTTGAATAGTTAAATAGACGAGAATAAATTTGTTTATAGCTTGTAATTAGTAGAACTCACAGAGTGAATTCTATAGGATATCGATTTAGTTCTTAGAAGACTGTGCTGTAGCTTTTTTTTAAAAAAAAGCTGAGTGGCATTTTATGTGCCACTTTCCCACAGTTGATTCCTTTCGTTGACACCAAATCCAGTAAAAGGCCGACTGAGTTGGAAGCACTGATGTGTGAGGGGAACATGGGGTACAAACTAACCCAGAGGATTTGAAACTGGAAAATTCGTTATGAAAAAAATTTTTTTTAATCAACTTTTTTTTAATTTTTTGGTGCAAAAACCGCCAAAAAACTAAGCTCCGCACTTGTACCCTCTTCACATGTTTGATTGGAAAGTGTGTTGATGCACTCGACTGCAGAATATACTTTTTCACAGACATGCAAAAATTTTTTTGAGAAAGAATGAATATCCAATATAACGAAAGTGAATTTTTTTTAAACAAGTTGTCAAAAATCTAGTCCACTTGTTATTCATGCTTGGAAACTATTCAAACAAGTATATTCTTCTTGCTTGCCGGGGTTAACCCAGTCGTGTTGGCATCATGGCAATGAAGCAGGGAATGAGGGGGTGGGCCTATATGGTTATGAGGTAGGTAGCCAAGCAAGTCCTGCTTGTCAGGCAGACGCCTGTCTAAAGTAGGCACTTATATGATCATATATTTCAGTAAAGCCGGACTTGCTGACTATAGGAAAAATGGGTAGGTGTACCTGCCAAAATCGAAAAAAAAATTTTTCAAAGTCAAGAGCTATTGTTTTGAGATTGGAAAAAAAAGAAAAATCAATTTTGCCATAGACCAGTTCGAAAAACGATTAAAATTGGTTGTGAAACAGAAAGGAGGACACATTGAAACGGCTCTATTGTAGTTTAAAGCTGTTAATTGATTCTTATTATTGGATCTATATTACTTTTTCTGTTGTAAAACGTGTTTTTTGCCAAAATTGACGTTTAGTGAGCAATCTGGCTGAAACTTCGGAGTTTTTGTGCCAAATGTTTTATCCATTGATGGCAGCAAATGGCGTTAGATAGCTTCATCCATTCAAAAGCTGAGAAAGTCTGCATCAGTGGCCTTTTTTGGCTCACCCTGCATAATCGAATTTCTCAGAATTTTTAGAAACAAAATTTTCCATGTGCCAATTAAATTTAGATCTGACTCAAAAACACTATGCAATTTCGGAAAGCAATTGTCAGGATGTATTCAAAATAGTTTCTACCTGAACATCAATCAGCAGGCCCAACTGATTTAGTTACTTTTCCACACATTAACCATATGATCCCTAGGTAAGGCATGCCTGTTATCTCGACTCACTAACAATCATGCTTCCTGATGTTAGGAAAGCAAAAACAAAGAGTAGCATACAGTACAAAAAACGTGGGTTGAACCTTATCTGGCATCATTTGAGCTGCCAGGTGGTACAGTTGTTGGCTTCAGTCTAGATGATTTTACACAGCAAGGTCATCAGATTCACCCATTTGATGTTGTATAATTAACTATTCGAAGGAATGATCTGGTAGATGAAAATTATACACTGATTATCTACTTGTACCAGGATGCCAATATAGAAATTTGCCAAAAAGGGAAAATCTGAATAGATTTACTGGCGTGAGTAGAGAATAGCTCAAAGATGTGTTGAAAAATCGATCATTGGAGAGCAATCTTTTTTGACTTTTGTCCAATTTTGAACGCCAATAATACTGTCAAACAAAATGCTGGTTATACTTTTCATTTACCAAAACCCCTAATTTTTATCAGCAACTGGGATGCTGGACTAGAATAGTTAATTTTTGAGTCGCCGATAACTTTGGAGGAGAGCACTGCAGCATTTGGGCATGGTGAACAAGAATTCAAGGGGCATTTCTTGAGAAAAAAATGCCAACCGGGAAGTTAGGTTGATCAATCAAATGCAAACATACCCAAAATTGAAAGAGTGATTTATAATTTGGAATGAGTCATGGATAAACTTACATTGATGTATAAAACACGTGTCTACATTTTCATTAAGTCACTTTGACTAGTCTTCTGAGGTTCCAAACAGACGGAACAGTTCCCTATCAAAAAATAAAGAATACTGTGACTTTTCAAGCAATAAGCTAGAAGATTTTGAACCCCTGTTCATGATGACAATGAATCTGAGTGTGCCAGAATGCACCACAATGTGCGCAGCTAGCAGTTCTGCCAGAGTTCATGCAGAGTAGGTGTTATTCATATAACCATGTTATTTATTCTCAAATTATAAAACGTTACATTTCTTCCTTTTTCATCTGCTTGAAAAAATATAAGCAGAAATATTTTCTATAATCCTGTAAATCCAAAAAAACCTACGAAGTGTTATAAAAATAAAAAACTAAGTAAAAGTATAAATCAATTGTAAGAATTTATACTAAATCCTAATGAAATGAGAATACACTGGAAATGTTGGGCACCCTATTTCTGCCCACTTCCCAATCAGGAAGTCGACATGGAAATCAACGATGGGTGATGGGTGGCATAGACAAATTTGCATAGCAACTGAGCAACAAAGAAAGAAGAATGATGACGAAAATCATTCTAGTTTTTGGTTTTCATATTTTTGGTATTTTTATGCTGGCGCGCACCAATAAACTTTATCCTAGCATCCTACTTTTAATTTGCATATACATTTTGTGGTCCGTCCACCTTATTTAGTATTGCTGTTTATTAAACATATTTACATATCGCATCAGTGTGCTTTAGGTACACAATGGGCTTTAGGTCCAGACATCATCTCTTGCAGGCATCACGCAGAAGACAGAACCCTAAAGGGACTCTATCTTCTATATCATTCCTTCCAGTTGGTATCCATTTTCCTCTGGGAGTCTACAAGTTCCACGCTTTGAGGCTTTGCGCGCCTCTTAGTTATTAATTATTGTTTGTTGCTGCCAGATCTGGGCGAAAACTGTTGCGCTATATTTGAGGCCAAGCCAAGGAGAAGTTCTAACTAGTTCCCAAACTACCATCTTTCTTTATCCCCAAAGAAAGACCTGCACAACAGAGAAGCAACAGAAGTTGACCATGCAAAAATTGATTATATGCATAAATATTGTTGATAGTGCTATAGGGAGGATTCCTGATGCCCCTAATGCAAAAAACATTGCCTACTTCTCGCTGGTCTTTTTGTCTGAGTTTCTGCTATGTGACTTGATTTCGATATGATTCATGCTAGCAATTTACCGATGGTTATCATATTATTGTCTCCCTAAGTTGTTTTTCTTGGTAATTTTGTGAGTAGTTTGCATATTTGCTGCCATTTTCTGTTGTCAACATTTTGCTTACTTCATTCGCATTTCCTTATTTTTTACATCTGAGAAATGTTGTTTTCATTAGAGTTTTCCATAATTGTTAGATATTTATCTGCATTATTTTTGGTCTTTTATTTTTAATTCATATAGTTTTTTTTGAAGTTTTCTTCACTAACTATTGGTTTTTACTGTACTTTACTTCATTTCCTGCAATTTCTCTTGAATATTTATTGTTTTTATTGTGATTTAGCATAATTTATAACAATTTTTTTGGTGTCATCACAGTAGGTCGACCATCCCAGTTAGTCGACTGTCCCACAAAATCGACTATACTGATAAAAACGATTAGAGTCAGAGTGTGCCATAAATTCCTGAAACTGTTACACATCACTAGGAATGACTCAAATTTATGGTTTTGTTTGATGTACTGCAATTCGGCAGTATGTAACATGAAGCTGACCTTGATATGCTTTATTTATGATACCGTAAGGTGCAAAAACTGCCGGCTGAATAATATATGAATAATGAATAAAAGCTCAATGATAAAAAATAACTAAATGATCAGAAAATTAAAAAATTAACGAAAGATTAAAAAATGTTCTATGCAAATACCCACCCTTTCCAGGTGACAAGTCATCAAATATTCACTTCTTCTATCAATCCCTTGACATCAGCAAGGGTGACGGTTAGTGGGTCGAGATAACAGGGTTGGCACTCCAATAAATCATGTGGTTGATATTGTTGAAGAGGACAAAAATCTGTACAGATTGCTGAGGTTAACTTTTCTTATAAAAAAGACATTACAAGACCTGTGTGATGTAGTGGACTGGTTCTTGGGTAGAATACTAATGATCAGGGATTATCAGTGACACTGAAAAACGGTTATACTGGTGATGCAACACAACAGGTTCTTTTCCTAGCACACTGAGAATCTCAAAACTACAAATTCTGTTAGTCCCAATTATTGACTGGGAGCACCACCATCAACCGTCTGATAGTCAAGTAACTATTTTTCAAACTTACAAATTTCTTCACTCTTTTGGCATCACCAGGATCATATGTGGCCATAAGATCAGAGTTGAAATCTCCAAATTGTGTACTGTTGTGCTTGAACGATGTTCTCATAAGAGACGTTGTGCAGAATGTGATGGCTGGGAAATTCGGTTTGGCATCTTGCCAAATAACTTTCATTGTCGTTTTTACTTGATGTTCCCAATAATAAGCACAACTGTTGTAGCACAATAACCCAGCAGACAAGATACAGGCGACATTGGCGACGATCCAGAAAAATTTGCACTTCCTATCTTTAGTTTCTAGGAAGTTCGCCAACCCACTGATTGAGACATCTTTGCAGAAACTTTTGAGATTGAAAGATTCCTCGATTTTGAGCCAAACCATAGCTTCTGTCGAAGAAATTCAGAATGTGAATGCTGAAATAAGCAAATTATTTTTGCAGCAAGCTATTTTATATGCCCTATTTGCAATTATTTTCTCATCGTCATTATCCTGTCATCAATTAGATTGATTCTGAATGTTCGTATCTATGATCACTTCCGTAGAGTCAATTGACAATAGATTTCATTTCTGAGTCTCATGGTAATTCTCAAATTGTATGGTCGTTTTCATTAATTTTTTTATCAGTCATCATGCCAACCTTGAGAAATAGAACATTCTGAATGATGTGTTTAGCTCCTGCTCTGAAATAAGCAAATTTATTAGAGGCGAAAAATACACAAACTGAAAAATATGAAAACAGTAAAGAAGCTGACACTGAGGGCCGAATCGCTGAAGGTGGAGTAAGTAAAATAGGAGAAGATTTGGAGCATTCAAGCAAAGTAAATTCAGATAGAAACCTTTTTTTTGCATCGCAGAAGGTGAAGAAAGTAAAGTAGGAACAAACTAAGAAAAACTTGGAAGCAAACTAGGAGAAAAAGACGAGACAGTTGTTCTGGATATTACTCCTGCTAGGAGCAGGAGTAAATTTGGAGAAAGACATACTTTTGTAGTGTGAGAAATAATGTCAACAGAATACGTGGATTTTTTACGCTGAAAATTGGCAACATTGTGGCCAGTTGGAAGGATAGTACCCATGAACCTGCATATTCCAGGAATCAAACTTGAAAACTCAGTTGGAAACTTGGCCTGGATCCTTCCATATTTTGGGAGATCATGGGTATCCATGTCTCAGATATTTGATGACACCATTCAGCAACCCCCAATCCACTTCGGAGAAATGAAACAACTTTGCTCATTCCTCAACAAGAATGTTCATCGCGCATTGGTGTGATCAAACGATATTTCCCGTGCCTTGATGGAAAATTATGGTATTCCCCTTCATCGCATGTGCTGTTCTCCAGAAATTTTCTCAGCAGATCAATAAAGATGATAATATTTTGAAAATCATTAAAATTTCTAATTAGGACAAGTTTCTTCAGATTTCTATGAGAAAATCGTCATTTTGTTGTGTCATCTAGCTTTACTCAATGGAACTCCGAGTTCAGGGAGGTTAGGCGAATTCTTTTTTTTAGGTAGTGTAGTGTCACATGCACTCAATTTTCCCCAATGTTATGTGATCCATATCATGTTGATATTTTATTTTTCGTCCCTTTTTGTTTCACAACTCATTTGTTTTCTGTATGTTTTGTTTATTATTTTTTGCACATGCATTTTATGTTTCATTTTATTGTATTTTTGTTTCTTTTTATGCATGCAGGCTACAGAACGCCCTTTAGCTAAAAACTTCCGCCAAAATGTGCTTCACGGGCACATGGTTATTTTAGGTGCATTCCATGCACCTCTTATTAACTAAATTAGCATCGTTTTTGTTATGCAAAAACGACTAGCCAAGAAGTTTAGCTAAAGATGTTGATATGCTTAGCATAGGCACTGCAGTCAGCCTCAGTACTAAACGCATGTGAAAAAAATGTCTACGTGCTCATAGGCATCTTCTGCATCACATCTAGCTGCAGAAGTTAGCTTGGACGCCGAGAACTCCACCCAAGCCAGTGCTGTAGCCAAACATGTCCTTAAAAGGACATGTTTCTTTAGTTTTCCACCCACTTTTGGGTTCTCCCAATTTCGTCCGGTTGTCTTAGCTTCGCGTTCCCGCCATCAAATTGACATATTATTTTATTATATTGTATTGCATCAGCCGCCCTACCTTACTCCAATAAATTTGAATATTTTTACCATCTACTGCGTCCGCCGCCCCAATTTGCATACAAAACACCCATTACCCACATCGTGCCAGGTCACCACCTGCACACCCATCCATCAAATATGAAGAGAGCGTCGCCCTGATCTCCCCAGCTAACCCATCTAAGAATCGAGTGGATTGCCTCCCCGTTCGTCGATTTAAATCAGAAACCACCAGGGACCTGTGGCCCTTTGGTCGAATCCTTTTTGAGAAACAGGACTAGGGGAGTCTTCTCAGGGGGTTATTGTTGTTGAGGGATATTTTGGGGAATCCTTCTCAAGTTGGTGTCCCAGGGTTTCCCAGATAGGTTGGGCCTTCTCCTTTCCGGTTTGGGCTAAAATGAACTTTCTGATTCATAATCGGGTCTCAGAGTTTACGTCATTTCATGGATGACTCTGTCCCCACTCACACTGAGCAGGACCTAGGGATTGTCAACCCTAACCTGGCCGCGTTGTCCATTACTCTACAGCAGCACCCCAGGACAGCACCAGAGTACCCTATAGGTCTTCCTATAGCCAGTACTAGCCGGGTTAGGTTCCCAAAGCAATGGAAAACCCTCCTGTTGGGAGTCACAGCCTATCACTCACTGTGATAGGGTCAAACTGATATGGTTTACTATCAACGTGACTGGAAAACGGCGTTTTCTATCTAACAGGATCCCGGTTTTTCCCACTTAACATGACAGTTGGATCATCGATCCTTTAAAATTTTAGGGAAATGTGAATTTTCTAGTTTTGGAAGTCCGAAAAATGAATCCTAACTGAAAAACCATTTAAAATGTTTTTATGGTGCGAAACGCCGAAGAAACTAAATTTTCGACTTTTTTTGTTGAAAAGTGACCATTTTGTATCAAAAAACTCAAAATTTTTAGTTTTTCCATCAAAATAAATATGGTTTCCACGGCCATATGATTGCCAAATCTTGGAGATTTCTGACGGCACTTATCCTGATTTCATTTATGAAACCAGGCTTTTTTTAGTCATTTCAGGGGCCTGGGCCCCTAAAAATTTGGAAATAGCTCCTAAAATTTTAGGTCTAAGTCATTTTGGCTCCTAAATTTTGACTTATTTAGTTATATTTTAGTGAATTATAGTTATTTTCATTCAATTTTAGACTTAAAATAAGTGTTTTACAGCCTCTAAAATCATAAAATAACAAAAAGTACAATTTTTCCAAATTACGAGCAACAGTTCATACTGTGGATTTTGATCCCGTCGTAAAAAGTTTCGTAATTTTTTGAATATTAGCCACAGACTTATCGTCATCGAGTTTTGTGATCTTTGAAAGATAATCGACAAGGAAAATTTCGAGGAATCCACAGTCATTACATGTCCTTTAATTCTTTGGCAAAAAGTTTTGCGAAATTTTGAGCATTATTTCAGAAGTTTCCAAAAACGCTACGCTCAATCTTCTCGTAATTTGTCAATTCTGAATAGCGAGCTACAAGTATAATTTTGTTGAATTTACGATTAGCACTTCATACTGTAGGTTTCGATCCCCTCGAAGAGAATTTCTCAAGTTTTTGAATATGAGCCACCGGAATTAAAGACACTGAAAAATTATCGATCACAAATTTTGGCAATTTTGAAAAGTTATCGGCAGGTACATTCCGTTTGGTTTGGAATTTTCATTCTCGTCGGCTGCTGGCACGTTTCCTAGCGATGGGGATATTGATAAAGCCATTCAGATGGCTTCGCTCTCCCTCCAAAGACAGAACTCCTGGCGTGGTCATCAAAGCTCCGGTCTCGGAGCCCATAGACTCAAATCACAGGGCCAGCTTCAAATTTTGTCGTTTTTGAAAGGTGATCGACAACTACAATAACTTGGAATATACGATCGACACATACTTTGGGTTTTAATGGGCGAATATTCGAGCATGACTTGAGAATTCAGTGATAATGCAGCATCTCCAGTTCAGCCACAAGCTCAATTTTTTCGAAATTATGACCAGCAGTTCTTACTGTAGGTTTCAATCTTGTTGAAAAGAATTTAGCCATTTTTTCAAATATGAATGATTTTGTCATTTTTGAAAAATGATTGACAAGTAAAAATTTCTCTGGAATCTACAATTGACATATACCGTGTGTTTCGGGTTTTCGGCGCCAAGTTTTGGACATGACTATCGATAACGTTTCATCTTCTCGAGTTTTATCAATATTATGAACAGTGAGGTATACAAGAAGAATTTTGTAAAATTATGATCAGCAGATCATACTGTAGGTTCCGATTTTTGAGGAGAATATCGCAAGTTTTTCTATATCAGCCAAGTAGATAATGATGGTTTTGAAATTTTGTCGTTTTTGAAAAAGGATCGTCAGGTTCAATTCTGTGCAATCGACGATTGATACATACTGTGTGTTTGAATTCTTCGGCGGGACGTTTTGAGCATAATTACAAGTGCAATTTTGCGAAATTATGATCAGCAGATCATACTGCAGGTTCCGATTAAAGAATATGGTAAATTTTCGTAAAATTAGGCAGGTGGACAAGTCGGGCAATGTTATCATTTTTGAAAAATGATCGTCAGGTAGTTCTGCGGTTTCACGATACATAGTATCGTGAAACTACCTGACGATCAAGTTTGGAGCATGATTAGCAATATGCTACATCTACTCGAGTTCCGTCAATTATGGACATTGATGAGCTACAAGCACATTTTTGTTGAAATTATGATCACCAGGGCCTGGTTACATAAAAGACTAATATTAGTAACTAATATTATTGGTCCCAATATGATAATAAATATTAGTTCCATTAGTTTTTGTTACATAAACGTTCGGATAAATTTTTAGCACTAATATTATTAAGGTTGGTAATAAATATTACTTCATTATTTTCTGTTACGCAAGGCACAAATAAAAATTATTAATATTATTGGTAATATTTACTAGTAGGTCGCGTTTTTTGTGTGTTTAATTTTCCGATTTTTGTTTATTTTGCACTGTTCTTTTGAAAATTTAGCTCATTTTAATTATGCCAAAAGACGATGAGCAAAAATTCTATTGTTAAAGAGGATTTAAGAGTCCAAACATATTCATATCCATACCATCGATGCAACCAATTACAGTAGGTATTCGAGCTTTACAATAGAAATTTTGGGCAACATTTGCACAATCTGCTGGCCATCTTATAGTTTTGTTGAAGGGCAACAACAGTTCCATGGACATATCTTGAAATGGAAGCATTTTTGTTGGGCACCCTGTTGATGCCAATTCGTGTGGGGAAATCGACATGCAAATCGACGACAGGGACGACCAGCGGCGCAGACATTTGCATAGAATGGAGCGCCACCAAAAGACCAAAAAAGATAGTGAAATTCATTCTTCACTTTATATCGTTTTTTATTATATTTTTGACATATTTGCTGGCGTCCCTAAATACAATTTTCCCAGCAACTTGCTTTCTTATTGAGTTATTCACTGTGGTATACCCACATTCTTTTTGCATAATTCGTCGGACATATTGTTTAATATATTCGTTTGTTTATTTAGATATTATTAGCGATCGACGAAGGCGGAGGGCCAGAGGCCCAGGCGCCGGCTTACATCAAGTAAGTTTTGGGAAACCCCCTTCCGGGTTATACCCAAGTAAGTTTATCCCTGAGGGGATTCCTTGTCTCATCTAGGAGACTGCGGAGGTCCTTGGTAAGGCCCCCGTATTTAGGACAAAGTTTATCTTTGTTGTTGTAGGTCTGGGGACAACCGGACTGTTGCACTAATCACCGAGGCTTAGCCAGGGGTTCAGTTCTAACAGCTCAGTTCAGACCCAGTCTTTTCTTACGCCTCTTAAGGAAAGACCTGCACAACAAGTGGTGGCTTTTAACTCCTTACCACGGAACTTCGTAGTCAGACTAGGAGAAAAGAAAATCCTCCAGGTTTCTACAGAAAGTTAGCAGGATTTAAAATGCCTAACGAAAGGATACCGAGAGGTAATACTTTACGTAGATCACCACCCAGAGTGGCGAGTGCTGGGAATCTAGTCAATTTGGGAGATGGAGATCAGCAACGGCATGCTGCTCCGGACCCAATGATCCCAGATCAAACTCCCGTGAGGGTTCAACCATTGCAGCAAAATGCAATGCATTTTACGCCTCAAGATGCGGGCGTACCAATTGACCGACCACCAGCGATTGCCATCGATCCGCAGGAGGCAGGCCCGGCGAATCCGAACCCAGACGCTGATGGACCGCCGCAGCGAAATTTTAAAAGATCACCGCCGCCAAAGGTCGAATTAGCAGGACCAAAAAGGGACGTCGTTACGCCCGAAATTCGACCAAATCTGGAAGAAAGGGACCCCAAAATCGATCAACGATTAGAGAGGATTCCCCAGGATCAAGAGCGATTCCAACCGCAGGAAAGAGCTCCCGAGATGTCCAATCAAGAGTTGGCGACGCAGCTACGCGAATTAAAAGGGACCGTCGAAGCTTTGTTCGACATAATCGCGAATGCCGCCACAGAGGACAACAAAAGGGAAGCCGACAGGCGCGGACAGGAGCCGGATAGACAGGTTAGACCATGTAATAGGGGTGCAGAAAGAGACAACCGTCTCGCTACTGAAATGAACGCAGGCGCAGGGCCTAGTAATAGGCCTGAATATGATGAAGGGCAAAGGCTTAACTTTGAGCCCAAAAGTTGGAGAGGTCCAGCTAGAGATCTTCGATTCGAAGGAGCTGAGCAATCGGCAGACTTCAGGAATCAAAGTCAGATAGCTTCGCAGCATCCAACTTTAACTAGAGTGGTCTATGATGGTAGAGGAAATATAGTTGATCCAAATACCCTTAGACCAGATCAATTGGCATGTTTCCCATATAGGGATTACAGGTTTGACAAAGACAATATGCCATCATATCAAGGAGGTGTACCACCTCAACGAGATCCAAATAGAGTTATGCTGCAATCCCTGAACTCTGATCTTGATCCAGTATTAACAGCAGCTTATGATCAGAGGGAAGTGCCATCAATTTGGCACAAGAGATTGTAGTCAGGAATATCGTTAAAGGTGTGTTACCCAAACTTTTAGATGAGGGTATGGTAAATCAGCAGGTGCTTAGCTTCTTAACAGCACTTGAAGGGGAATTCCGTAGGGATACACCCGAATCAGCTAAGTATGAAGCACTGCTGAGGCTTTCTAAAGGTAGACCGAAGGCTGTTGCAGGAGACAACATGACCTATAGGGAGGCCAGGAGAGCCATCATTAATGTCTTTGCACCTGAATGTAACCTGGAAATGTTAACCAGGGAGTTATTTGAGATTCAACCAAGACCCAATGAACAGGCCGTAGAGTTTTTAAAAAGGGTCAGTATATTAGTGGAACTAGTTAAAGGTGATTTGGACTACCAGTCTAAACAGAGACTGATCATTGACACCTTCATATATAAGAGTGACCCCACGTTCCAGTCTGAACTTAAGAATTCAAAACATACCTTTAGAACTTGGTATGATCTAGCAGTTGAAGTTCATGACATTGAACGTAGATATAGAAATGCCTTTCAGAGATATGGACCCAAGGGTACACAACAGGATCCTATAGTAATTAATGAAGTAGGTATGCCTAGTGGGCATGATCCTGAAATTGCCGTAGTTGCTAGGAACCAGTCAGAAGGATATCAACAAGGCCAGAGGCAAAGGTTTCGGCAACCATATCAAACTGTAGGTAATCAGGTACAGGCCCAAACCCAAAGGTCAAGGAGTGATTCTCCTGAGATAGAAGAGATTCCAGTTCGAGAAGCCCCTAGGGCTCAGACCGAAAAAGGTAAAAAAGAATCTCTTCTATTGAAAATCTCTAAAGAGATGGTACAACTGGTCGAAAGGTTCGACCAGCTCCAGCAAAAGGTTGATAACAGGCAAGCGGAAAATCGGTCTGATGTGGCCATACCTAGTACCAGTCAGGGAGGTCAAGCTTCCCGAGATCCGACAAAGCCATGGTGTGAGTTCCACAAGAACATAACACATAATACTGCAGACTGCAGGACATTGAGAGTATTGTCCGAGCGCAGGAGCAGAGGCAGAGCCAGCTTCCCTAGTTTCAACAGGGGAGGCTTTAACAATTTTGCTAGGGGTAACTATAGAGGTAGAGGAGGTTACCCAAATGCCAACTTTAATAGCAGAGGCAGAGGTGCTTATAATATAGGCTATTCAGGTTATCAGGATAGCCACG
Source organism: Romanomermis culicivorax (assembly GCA_963922205.1). NCBI lineage: Eukaryota > Metazoa > Nematoda > Enoplea > Mermithida > Mermithidae > Romanomermis > Romanomermis culicivorax. The sequence goes on from CAWUHX010000454.1 coordinate 101,150, forward strand.
AGAGTTACCAACAGAATTCAGATTATAATGAATTTCTGGAGTTTAAAAAGCAGAAGGAGCTGCAGAAGCAGTTCCAACAGATGCAGCAATACCAACAGCAAGCTGCATTACAGCATCCTCAGCCTCCTCAGGCGATTATGGGTCCGACCCAGACTCTTCAACAGGGTCAATTCACAAATCAGCCACCTCACAAGGATTATTCGAGTGTTATGGTTGCAAGGCAATCTCAAATGAGTCCTTTAGGTGAAGTAAACCAGAGAGTGAGTTGCCCAAATGTTGTATTAGGTAGTATTGTGCAAATGAATGCAATTGCACCACAACCTGTAGTACCATCAGTACAAGTAATAAGGAGAGGCACACCAGCTAGTCCTCAGGAACAACATTTGCTGGATACGTACCCCAGAACAGCCCCATTCCACATTGAGGTTGTTATAGGAGGTCGTAAGACAATGGCTTTAATTGACACAGGAGCTCAGTGCACTGTCATGTCGGCTAAGTTTCTGAAAGAAACTTTGGGCCCAGATTACACTGAATATCCGAGGATATTAAATGTTACCGTAGCCAATGGTAAGACAGTCCAAGCCCATGGGTATATCCAATTTAGGATGGATACATTGTGTGGACAGTTCCCCGTTAAAGCAATTGTAATTCCTGAAGCAGGTGAAAATGTTATTGTAGGAACAGACTTTTTGGCTCATCCTCAGGTAGGAGCCATAATAGATTTCAGGAATAGGACGATGACACTCAACAACCGTCAACAACGGATATACGTGACGCCGGACCAGCCCCAATGGAATTGTGGAGAGGTCATGACCACGAGCGCCGCGGAATCCACGATAAGCGCCGCCGACCAGTACCAGCCAAAGATTTGTCTGCTAAAGGTTTCGGTGCCAGTGGTGAGTGTGAACCCAATCTACTTACCTAGTGGTACTGATATACTTCTGAGAGCAAAACTTTGGGATAAGGTAGGGGAAAATCGCCATAATGGAATCATAATAGAGTCTGAAGAGAACGAAGAAAGGTTCCACATTGATAGTACCATAGTAGATGGTACAAAAGATGATTTTGTTGTTATGGTATCCAACAACACAGGATCAGGATGCCATTTGAAAAGAAATCAAATAATTGGCCATACTAATTCAGTGTTGTGCGATACTTATAACCAAGATCAACTTAAGGGGAAGATAGTTGAGGATTTGGAGAAGCTGCAAACTTGCGCAGTCCAGGCTAGACCTCATTCGACTCAAGTAGATGAGAAAGAGTTCAAGGAAGCCTTGTACAATATGCTGGCTAAATCCAACATACCATCAGAGCAATTGGAACAAGCTCTACGATGTCTCGCAAAATATAGAGACGTGTTCAGCTTGCCCAATGATCCGCCAACTACTACACCCTATCTGACCTGTAAAATCAATACAGGCGATGCGGCCCCTGTGGCAAAAAGGTACCACAGGACTGCTATAAATTTACGGCCACATGTTCGTGAGCAAGATATGCTCAGAAAGGGTGTAATTGAGCCATCAAAGTTGCCTTGGGCAGCTCCGTTATTTCTTGTAGGTAAAAAGGATGGTACCAAGCGACCAGTAGTGGACTTTAGGGGTATAAATGATGTTACCAAGGATGATAAGTATCCCATTCCTAGAATGGATGACTATCTAGACTGTTTAGGTAAAGCCAAATTTTATACTACCCTAGATCTCAAATCAGGATATTGGCAAGTGCCAATGGATGAAGAAAGCAAGGAAAAAACTGCTTTCATATGCCAAGAAGGGCAATTTGGTAAAGAGATTCAGAATTCTGACAGATCGGAATCCTGAAGACGGTACTCCGTTATATCCGGAGCCAAAAGGTAAGAGGAATCAGAGGACTGGTATGAGTCCGAGATTCACCCAGATTTATCCAGAAGATTCTGAGGGTGATCCAGAATCAAACTCGCCTGCAGACTTGGTGAATGCCGTAACTACAAGGAGCATGGCGAAGGAAGCGGAGAAGACTAATCAGGCTCAGATCCAGCCTGATGGCAATCAGGTCAATGAAAAGACAAGTAGGGGAAACCAGGACAAAGGTAAGGAAAAAAGAGTAACCTGGTTATACCCAGAAAAGGAACAAGAGTTTACTTTGGCAGACCCCAAAGAAAATGAATTGCCAAAAGGGTTAATTAGAGATGATCTCATGGCCCTCTTGCAGAGAAAAGATGAGGTACTACGACCATACTTTGATAGATTGGGTCCAAATGGGACAACCAAGTATCATAGTGGATTTTATATCCAAAATGAAGTGTTATACCGAGAAGCCGGACAGGGGTCAGACGATCAAGTGGTCGTCCCATCCTGCCTTAGGGACAATACTTTGCACCAGTACCACGGTGCCGTAATGATAACTCATCAGGGGTTCAAAAGGACCCTTGCTATGATTAAAAAACGGTTCTGGTGGCCTGGAATTGAAAAGGATGTCAGGCACTGGATCAAGTTTTGTCCAGTTTGTCAAATGGCTAATCAGGGAAACACGGAAATTCCGCCACTGATACCAATTATTCCACAAGGTCCTTTTGACATAGTATCAGTGGATATCATGGGTATTTCTCCACTCAGTGAGAAGAGACTGTATGTCATAGTCTTTCAAGACTATTTTACAAAGTGGGTTGAAGCTGAACTGATCCTGGATCAGTCAGCCAGCACCGTCGTAGATACTTTTCTACAAGCTATTGTATTTAGGCACGGGACTCCACGGAGATTACTCAGCGATAGAGGAGGTTGTTTTACCTCAGATCTAATGAAAGAGATCTGCAAGTTATTGGAGTGTCAGAAAATTTTTACAACAGCCTACCACCCACAAGGAAATGGTATGGTAGAAAGGTTTAACCAGACACTCATCAAACAGCTCAGAAAGGTGGCCATCGAGGAGAAAGATAACTGGCCAAGATACTTGAGAGCTGTGGTGTTTGCTTACAATGCTACACCACATGCAGCCACGGGGCAATCCCCATTTTCGTTGCTTAGAGGTCATGAGGCAACCTTCGGGTTAAACTTATCGAAAGCATACGATATTGTAATGCCGGACAGCAATGCTGAGGCATACAAATTTGTGTTGACCAATCATTTAGTCAACCTTTACGAGGATATTGCCAAAAATATCCAGAGTGCTGCCGAAAAATCGAAGAAATACTTCGATAAAAAGTCCAAACAAAATGGATTTAAAGAAAACGATTGGGTTCTGCTCAAAGTAGACAAGCAGAAAAAACTAGGACTACCATGGTCCGGTCGGTTCATAGTTACGGACATTTCGCGAGAAGCAGAGAACGTTGTCACCATTGTACATTGGGACAACCCGCTAAATCGCCAAACTGTTTCAATCAGCAGGTTGAAACATTTTCGTTACGAGACCACTAGGGTCTTGCCGCGAATAGCGCGAACCAATCAGGACGCGCCACGTGACGAAAATACGTCACTTTCCAATATGGCACAAACAGTTACGACTGGAGCACCAAATCAAATGAAATCATTTGAAAATTCGCTCAAGGCGAATCTATGCGCGATCTCGCGCTGATTTTTTTTATTTTGTGTACATATCTCGCACGTGTAGGTACTAATTTTAATTAAAAATGTATTAATTTGTAATATTTATCGCGTTTATGTATTATTCGTATTAATTTTGTAAATTTTTCATATTTATATCAGACTTCGGGAAAAATTCCTCGGAATTTTAGACCAAAGTGACAACCCAAAATATTTCCGACATTTTTTCCCAAAAAATTAATTTTCAAAATTTTTCATTTTTCCAAAATCAAACTATAGCTGCCCCGCTTATCTGAATTCTAAACTTCCATCGGAAGGAAGAAGTAAAACATTCCCCGAACCGTGATAAAAAGGAAATTAGCAGAACTGCTAGATTAAACTTTTTTCAGCGTTCAGAAATTTTAAATAAATTTATAAATTTATTATTCGAAAACAAAAATTTCGAAACGAAAAGAGATGGGAAAGGGCGCGCGGAACTGCCAACAAGCTCCGATGCGCGAGTGGTCGCACACAGAGCGCCACGTCGAATATGGCAGGGCCCAGCACCGCCAAGACAACCGTTTTTTCTTCATTGACGGTAAGTTTCGAACTTATTTTTATCAAATATTCTTGGAAACCGCAGGTAATGCCCAGAAGTCACTGGAAGACCAGCTCGGCGCCCCAAAGGGCAGACGAGGTTAGAACTTAGAGGGAACGAAAAATGGGAGTACTGAGAAGCGGAAGCTCGAAGCCAAGCAGGGAATTTCCAATTTGGAAATATACCTGATACCACAGAGAGCTATACGATTCAAGGGAAACCTAGAACCTTGGGTTCAGCCCGTTTTAAAGTTTTATCATTCAAAAATTTATCAAAATTATTTATTTTCAAATCAAATCAAATCATATCACTTTTTCGATATCAAATTCATTAAAAATTATCAATCTCGAGCGCTATAAAAATTGTAAATACAGCGCCATAAATGGAGCTTAGTTGGTCACTCAAGCAGCTGGTCAGAGATTGGTGTCCGATCAAGTGGTGGACAGTCGGATCAGGTCTACCCTCCCCAACATATAGAGGTAGCAAGGGTAAGATTTGGTAAGGTGTTAGTTGCCTACCAGCTCAATGTTTGTATATCAGTGGCTCACCTAACAACCTGCACTAAATTTAATTTTCTGCGAAACTTAACCCGCTTGGTGTTGTGGTGCTGGTGTAGTATAGACCCGAAAATGCGCTGAAAAGAGGGGAATAAACACTAAAATTAATAGTACTTTATGTTTAGATTATAACGTCAAATGGGCCGTACGAATCCACGAACTGGATCAGTGGTTTAAAGCCACATTTGGGTACTGGCCGGCTAATTCCAAGGAACCAAAATTTGTAGACATCGGGAAAGTCAGCCAGACACTCCATTTTATCCGAGAAGTGTCAATCTTCAGAGGACAACCAGTTTGTGGCTTCCACGTTGAAAAAGTCAACCAGGATAAGGTCGCCGCCTTGTTCAAAACAAGGGAGGTCGACAATCCAATAGGAAAGCAGTTTGCCCGATATGTCAGCTTCGCGCTAACGAATGGTCAAACCTACGTTATTGATACAACGTCAATGATGCTCAAAGAGTGGACCAGCCTCCACGACTTCTTGAACTCCGACATGCTCTTCGCCGGATATTTCGTACTGGAGGACCTGGTAAGTATCTATAACGTATGTGGCGCAGGGCGAGATAATAAGGACAGGGACAAAACTGTCCCCTTACGGGAATTTCTAAGAAAGACCAAGGGTCGATACTTTGACTTAGACCGTTTCGCCCTCACCATGGTAGGGGTAAACCTGGAGAAAAAATGCTTTCAGACAGGTATCTGTCCCAAAACCTTTCGGTTAAAGGGACTGTTCACGGAATTCTACCTGATAAACGTGGGCCCCTACCAGTATGACTTTTCATTAAAGGCGAACCGTGATCGGTTTGCCAAAAGGGGTATATTGCCGGAAGAGCTCAGATACGCCGCTCTAGACGCATACTACTCCTTATTGGTCATGTTTGCCGCCATTCACTATGGCATGGCCGATCAACTGCTTATGCAAATGCAGATTTTCGACCATGACAAGGTGGATCCCAAGCAGATCAACACCGTTGCCCTACATTTCTATCAACAATATCTAATGATTCCGGGCAACGTGAATGGAGAAATGGGGCTAGGTACCCCAGTTATGAAAACCGATCAGGTACAGCCGAATATGGTCTATCACATGATGAAGTGTGAAATGTATAACCGTTGGGCTGTACAGATGCAGGGAAATAACACAGGTTATTATACCGCGCCAACGGAGTGTAATCCAGTTCGTCCTCAGGGAGTTCAGCTGCCAAGTGGCTTCTACCCACTGCTTCCAAGAGATAACAAACCAATGAAGGACGATGGATACACTACAGATAGTGATCCCGACGAAATCCAGGACGTCCAGATACCAGACTGGGTTAATATTTCAAAAGATATCCTGGAAAATCTCAAGTCAGGTGGAACCTACTGGGATTTAGACGGGAAAATTTCTTTGACTTTATACGAAAACGCCAAGCTATACTGGCAACAGGCCGGGAAGCCCGATCAAATACCTGAAGAGGTGTTTTCAGCAAATAACCACTACCCAGTGGGTATCGAGGGCCATAGACAGGCCTATAAGACCAATTTTTACACGCCAAACTTGGCAAAAATTTCAGGTATGCTGGATGAGCGAAACTTTCCAGAGTTAGAGGTCATCTGCAAATTTATGCCATTGGCCTATCATTTGGCATGGCCTCATTCCAGAGCGGAGTGCGATTATGAAACTAGCGCTCTGCTAAACTATAACTTTCTAAATAGTTATACTAAAGAAGGCCAGGAAATGATGAAGAAAATGTCCTGGAAGTCAGGCGACCGCCTGGCTTACTATTTAGAGTTAGCAGCGATGCTACCGCCGTCGGAACCCCGCTTTCCATCTAAAAAAGGGGTATACCCATGGCAGAATCGGTTCGGATTTGTCCCGCTACGATTTCGAGAAGCCGAGGAAATCCTACAAATTGGCGACGACAAATCGTTATTGAAGGACGGAGCCTACAAGGTAAATCCTTATTTTTATGTAACTTTTTACTACGTAGGCTTCGAGACTTTGACGCCGGGACTGCGGTATCCCATGACGGAAGACGCATCGCCGACCGATTACCCAATTACCTACGCACCAAGAAATCCGCTCGAGCTCAGACCGGAGTTTGTCAGCAAAAGCTTCCGGGAGAGAACAATCGCTTCGGAAATGCCCGGGTATACATTAACATATACCCCAGCCGGTGAGTTAATATCTAAGGTACCGGTAAATCGTCCCTCAACTTCCCAAACGGCGCAAGCTGGAGGGACCGGACAGGTTAAAGCGCAGCCGCAGGCGCTAGCGCCAGTGGTCAAAGCTACACCAGCTTTGGACACTGCTGCTACGCAGGCAGCTGCAGTAGTTGTCGTGGTGCCGCCGCCAATCCAACCAGCGGTGGCACAGCCGACTCAAGTACCTCAAGTACAGCAACCGGCCGAGCCTGAGCCAGAGGTTGTCACCATCATGCAGTCTGTACCTCCGGCACCAGCTGTGTTACCAGCTAAAGTAAAACAGCTCCTGCCGAAGATACGAAATTCAGACTCTGAGTCCAGTTCAGAGGAGGATGTTGAAGAAGAAGAAGAGGGTGAAATTCTGGAATCTGAGGGCCAGACATCAGAAAATAAGGACGCGATGGAGGCCAAAACTCAGAAACAGGCTATTGAGGAGGAAAAAATCCAGACTCAAATTGACGAAGCAGTCACTAAAATGTCAGGGATCGATGTCAGACTGGAGAAGATGCAGGAAGCATCCCAGGAGATACCTGTGAAGGCCAAAGATCCAAAGGATCATGACCGACAAGCGAAGCAAGAGGCCTTACAGGCCAAAATTCAAGAACAGAGAAGGCTGACGCAGCAGGAATTCCTGCATCAGAGGGCAATCCAAAGGAAGCTGAAGGAGCAGGCACTAGCCGAGGATAGCTCAGATTCAGCCATTGCAGCGACAGAGCTGATGCGGAGGGGAAGAATTGCCGAGGAAGGTATTCCTGGAATTTATTCCCCAGACAAAGTTCAGCAGATGTTAGCTGAAGGTATGTCGGAAAAATTTATCCGACACCTAGCCAAGGAAAAGGTAAGGCGCAGAAAGAGGATAGGTAAGGCCAAGCGACGCAGACTTGCAGCTCAAGGACAGCAGCAACAAGGAGCGGCCGCCACCAGATCCGAAAACGACGCCTACGATACACAGCCGAAGAAACAACGACCCCACAATACTCGACGAGCCAAAAGTCGAGATCGGAGACTTCAAAAAGTCAGACGCGAACGGAGACCTCCATAGGCCAGACAAAATCGGACAGGACAACAGGGTCCACTGCGACAACATCGTACACTCAGACGCGAACGGTATCGAAAACCGGCGGAGAGGTTAGTACTTCATCTGGCAAAACCAAATCCGTGCCCTCCAGCTATACCGCAAGAAGTAGCAAACCTGCGGGAAGCGTATTGGTGAAGCCCGATCTTGAATCAGAGGAGAAATTGATCAAGAAGGTCAAACTGAATGTGGTAGCTAGTAGACCCGAAAGGGAACCACAGCAGTTTGTCACTCCTGGTCAATTAGCCGAAACTCTGATTGACTATTGGGAGTGGCAACGGGAACAAAGGCGCTTAATTGGGCCGATCTCATTTGAAAATCCAGAGGTCGCCAATTATTTCGCCTTTGATCGGCAAGAACGGCCGATAATTTACAGAATGGTCAATGACGCCATGGCCGAAATTCACGAAAATTACCGCCAGCAATTCGAAATGCAGGGTGGATTTATGTTTGACGGAGAGCGCATCCCTGAGGAGATCTGGGAATGGATCATCTTAATTCTCATCCCCAGATGGCTTCAGGACTACGATGCCTCAGACGTCTTTACGGCCATTAGATATGTGACCCTAATGATTTTTCTTCAGTTGGACTTCGCTCCGATCACGCCAACGGCAATTGGTAGGTGGTATGCCCAGGCGTGTTCGTTTGCGAACAGACAACTAGTCGTTGAGGCCCAGGGAAACCGCGTAGACGATGTCTACATTGCAGCCTTTAATCAATATATTTTTATGGGCTCGCAAAGGTTAAACCAGATGGGTGTTAAGAGGAAGGCACCAGGCGATGACAGGTCGCAAGCTGATAAATTTCAGCGAACGGCTGCCAAGAGCCCGAGTAAGTTTAAAGTGCCTAGACTCCCTCCGGCTAAGAAACAACCGCCGATGATACAACAATCATCGGCTACGACCAGCCAGAGGTCATATAGTGAAGCTGCTAGCACTTCTTACAAAAGTCCGCTTTCTCGGTCAAAATCGATTTCATCAAAATCTCTTAATTCAACTTACCGGACACAAAAACCACAACGCAGCAGCTCCACTAGCAGTGGTCAAAGGCAGCAGGGGAGAGACGATATGTTCTCAAACCCGGCCCCGTATAGGGCTAGACCGGGGTATGACCAAGGTCAACCCAGAGGAGGCTTCAGAGGGCGCCCTCAGCGACCCTACGGAGGCCGAGGATCCTGGCAACACCAAGGTCAAGACCCGGATGCTCAATTCCATAATCCGAATTTTATGCCGCTAGGTAGACGCGGCGGGACCCAATAAGGCCAAAATCGAGGCCAAGATGGAGGTCATACCCGAGGCCAACCAGGTCAGAGGGGGTACTATCAGGGTAGACCTCGAGGAGGCTACCGAGGCGGCGGGCAGCAGCAGTAAATAGCCGCAAAATTTTGGCCCAAAAATTTCTTTTTCGTATATATATATTTTTACTTATTTCATAAAACATAAAATCCAAAAACACTAATAAAATCACAAAATCCAAAAAAAAAAATCAAAAAACAAAAAATCCAAAAACATTATTTTCGGTGCTGCTGGCCATCAAAAATTTCTTTTTTTGACAAAACCGGTGCAAAACGCAACCGTAAAAAATATTTTAAAACTTTTGGCCAAATTTTTGCTCAAATTTTTTAGCGCATTTTAAAATTTTGTGATATCCGTACATTCCCGCGTCGTCTTTTTGTATCGTAATATAATCTCATATTTTAGTTTAATTTAGAAAAAATAGAGACGCGGGAAATCGATTTGCATGCGGTTAGACCCACGGCCAACGAATTGACACAGCATGCAGACCGAGCGGCCGAGCCCGAAACCGGCCACATTCGGCACCGACGTTTACATCGTACTCCTTAGGGCAGGAGGTTATTCCATCAACGCCGAGGTCAAAATGGACGTCACTTGCCAGCCATTGCGGCGAAGCCCTTGGTATTCGTTGTGTCCAACGACCAGCACAGGAGTTCTATTAGGACAGACTGTGAAACCGGAGTCCGAGTGAGACAAACTGTTTATCAGGAGTCAGCCGGAATTGTAGATTTTTTCTTTTTGATTAATTCTTTTTAATGCCGGGGTAACCAGGCCAAAAGTTTTTTTTCTACCTCCCGTAGGTCGGTTTCGACGCGCGAGGGATGTTGGGCACCCTGTTGATGCCAATTCGTGTGGGGAAATCGACATGCAAATCTACGACAGGGACGACCAGCGGCTCAGACATTTGCATAGAATGGAGCGCCACCAAAAGACCAAAAAAGATAGTAAAATTCATTCTTCACTTTATATCGTTTTTTATTATATTTTTGACATATTTGCTGGCGTCCCTAAATACAATTTTCCCAGCAACTTGCTTTCTTATTGAGTTATTCACTGTGGTATACCCACATTCTTTTTGCATAATTCGTCGGACATATTGTTTAATATATTCGTTTGTTTATTTAGATATTATTAGCGATCGACGAAGGCGGAGGGCCAGAGGCCCAGGCGCCGGCTTACATCAAGTAAGTTTTGGGAAACCCCCTTCCGGGTTATACCCAAGTAAGTTTATCCCTGAGGGGATTCCTTGTCTCATCTAGGAGACTGCGGAGGTCCTTGGTAAGGCCCCCGTATTTAGGACAAAGTTTATCTTTGTTGTTGTAGGTCTGGGGACAACCGGACTGTTGCACTAATCACCGAGGCTTAGCCAGGGGTTCAGTTCTAACAGCTCAGTTCAGACCCAGTCTTTTCTTACGCCTCTTAAGGAAAGACCTGCACAACATTTTAATAAACCATGGGCATGCCCAATGGGGCTCATGTGACCACCTGTTGCCAAATATCGAATGCCTAAAAGAAGTTGTTGTTTCGGCGATAAAGTATAATTTCGTTGAGTTTCGTGTTATAAATAAAAAATTAAAAATTTTGTAAAAATATTGCTCAAAATCTCGTCAAACGTAGCTGCACTCAAACGAAATTTTGATGTAAAATAGATTGTTTCTAAATTAATGTGATTCCTAAAAGTTTGTTGACGTCCTTAGGAATCTACAGCAGCTAATTCGCCTAGTTCGAAATCGGAACTACCATCCATGGCCTAATTCAAAACACAATACTGATATACATATGACAATCGCACAAAAAATCCTATGCTTTGGAAAAAACACCTTTATTGAACAGAGAATCCTTGAAATTAGCTGAAACTTTTCAGAAATATTGAAAAATGGCTTAACTACCTAAAATATTGAACTTCATCAACATTACAAACTAAGTTAATGCGAAATGGACACAAATAACTTCACTTATTGGTCAAAAAAGACCAATACAAAATTGGGCGAAAATATTGGTAGTTTTCATTAGTACCTGTACGACTAATATGTTTGTGTAACAAACGATAATAAATGGACCACTAATATGCCAATAATATTGGCTATTTCACCAATATTTATTAGTTTAATAGAAATGTTTTATGTAACAGCCGACTAATATTTTTGAGAACTAGTTCTTCCGTATTAGTAATATTTATTACTAATATGATTATTTTTTGTGTAACAGAAATTTCTAATAAATATTAGTAAAATCGACTAATTTTTTTTTATGTAACCAGGCCCAGTTCGTACTTTAGGATCTTATCGGAAAGAATTTTGCAATTTTCGGGTTTCAAAATTTTGTCATTTTTGAAAGGCTGATCCACAGGTACAATTCAGCTTATCTTACCAACCCCCGGTTCCTAGCAGCAGATACACCAAGCCGCATAGTTAAGATAAAGCCACTCAGATGGCTTCGCTCCCCTTCCAAAGATTGAACTCCGGACGCGGTCATCAAAACCTGGGTCCAGGAGTCCGAGAACTCCGATCGCCGGGCCAGCTTCCCGCTCAGAGAACGAAAGCTACTATTCCTCATCATGGCTCTGGAGGTGATTCCAGTTTGATGATGTTGAATGAACGCTTACTACAGAACTGATCCTGTGAAGTAAGGTCTGAATAAGAAGGTCGTTTTTACGGTCTATACCTAAAAGTGAAACATCAATCCTACGGGTGCAATAAAATATTAGACGGCACGTCACTCCCGACATTATGCCCCATGTTATCTGCGCTGCATGTGAAATTATTGGTCCAGTATGTCTGTCGGAACCATCATCTTATCATAGGCACTGTAACACTTCCGCCACCATTCTGTGACGTCATCGTGACGCTACAGCCACTAGTGCAACGACGCCTCCAGCCCCCAATTATCCATCGTGACGCTACACCCACTAGTGACTTCATGCTAATCAGCATGATACTGCAGCCGTTAGAGCAACCGTGACAATTAATTACCATTGAGACATTACAGCCACCAGTGCAACAGCGACTCCATTCCACCAAATCGCCGTGGGGACGCCACATCAACCATTCAGCTGCGACTTCATGACACCCAATAGCCATCATGACGCTTCATACGGTTTCATCCCTATTCAGCGAAACACACAACAGCGAAACTCAAAATAGCGCGACTGAAAATAGCGATTCTAAAAACAACGATGTCTCAATACAGTAATTCTCAAAACAGCGAATTCTCAGAACAGGTTCTCAAAATAGCGAATTTTCGAAAAAGTTATCTTGAGAATATGAAGATGGAGATAGGGCGGGGTAGATATTTTGGCCTATTTTTTTGGCCCAATAATAGAACTATTTGGTCCTCCATTTCCATCTGGCGGATGATGCTGGTTGTCACACATTTTGCCACGAATCACCAGATTTCTGACATTATGACTCTAACCATGTGTTTTCACATTATAGCTTTTCACTCTGGTTTGTTTATTATTAACATATCTACGTGCATATTTTTTGTTTATTATTTCTCCTATTGACTTATTCCCTTGTTCTTCTTATTTGGAGCCACTTTTTAATTTTTTTCGGGTCGTGTGCTTTTCAATTTTTTGCGTGGTTTTTAATACATTATATAACATTTCGTTTCTTCATTATTTGTTTTTTGTTCCACCTTTGTTGCTTAACATACAGGGGGTAGAGCGGTACCCTCATACCCGAGACCCTGGCCGAAAAAATCGTCAAACACCCCCCTGAACTTTTTTCGAGACCGCTTTTCTGATGGTTTTTGTGTGAAAAACAAGCCTTCAGAACTTTTTTTTTTGCTCACCGACCCCCCCCATCCCTAGCAAAAACGATTTTAATTTACCTAATTTGCATATTAATTATGAAAATGATGTGTGCGAAGAACTTTCACTTTTGTGATAGAACTTTTTGCTATTCGCTATATCGAGATTTGCTGTATTGAGACTTCACTGAAATGAGAATGGCTACTTTGAGTTTCAGTGTATCGGGGACACGCCTTTCGGCACTCTAAATGCCATGAGTTCAATCCATGACAGAATTTCTCGACAGCAAAAAAATCTCAATTTCAAATCAAAACGAAACCGTTTCATATTCAAGATTTTGAGGTTTAGAATCCGTAAAAGATGATCATTTAATCGAAGTTGCAATATATTGTTCATAAATTTATAAAAAACAACACTCACGCAGTAGAATATAAATCGTACCTACTTCACCGACAAAAGCACAAAGCAAAAATCAAATATCATTGACAGCAAGAACCGAACTTTCCACAAATTTTCCCGCTTCGTGTACAAAAGCGCAATGTTCGTAGCCGTCCCAACTCCTCAAACGATTGAACAATTGAATTTCTTCGTCTAAATTCAAACTTTTACATTTACGTTTCAAAAAGTTATCGCGCGATGAAACGTCGCCTTCGCAATTAAGCAATATTTCTTCGGACCCGGCGAAAAAATTGCCTAAAAAATCGGCCAAATTTTTCATATTTAAATTTATCTGGCGATTAAAATATTCGAAATGTTTATAAAGTTGAGTTTGGTCGTGTTGTTGCCTGGCCGAAGAAATTAACGGCACGTGAAGATCTAATTTCGGTTTCAAATGTAATAAATAGGCCGAATCGATATCTACGCAATTTTTCTTCAAAAATTGAGCGTAAAGTCCTTTTTCCGGATTGACGTCGACGGTGAACGATTTGCCGGGCGTCGCCGTTTGGTCGTCGAATTTCGTTTTATCGATCAATTTCGTATCGAAAAACGTCGAATACATGTTACGACGGGCTTTGCAACGGCTAAATAAAGTCGGACAAGCGGGATCCAAAACCGTATATTTCGAAGCCGAAACGTAGACTAGGAAATCGACGCGACCGAATTCGAATAAATTGATACTTTGTAATCGGGTGTTCAATAACTCGAGGAAAAAAGCTCTTTCTGAAAAATATGAAATTAAAAAATTTACAGACTCAAGTTTGAGGAAGTTTTGTTCCTGAAACGATGAGTTGAGTTGAGATCATACATGTAACGGGGCCCTGAGGTCTGTTGTGGAAGTCGGACGACTTTTTTGAGGCTGGGGGTCACTAATTCCCTAAATTTTAGGGGGAGGGTCTCCAAAGAAAAAAAATTGATTTTTTCACCAAAAAAAGTCCGAAAAAGGGTTCAAAAAATAGTAATTCTTGTCTAAAAAAACTAAAAAATGTATTTATGTAGAAAATTGACATTTTTGACCATTTTTTGTTCAAAAATTGACATTTTTCAGTATTTTCCAACCAAAAGTATGGGGGTCTCTATGACTATCATATGGCTAGCCATAGGATTGTAAAATTCTGAGGGATGTCTCCCAATGGCTAGCCATATGGCCGATGATTTTTGGGGGGTTCCTATAGCACTTCCCCCTATTACATGTATAATTGAGATAAGGGGAAATAAGAGTGTAATTTTTTTAAGCCGACCACGAAAATGGTATGTATTCTGCTTAAAATGTACCGTATTTATTTGAATAAACGGCGCGGCGTTTATTTTTTCAATGGTACATTTGGTGCGGCGTTTATTCAAGGGCTGCGTTTATTTAATTTTTGAGTTTAACACCAAAAATTTTAACAACATTTTTGCTTTTTCAACAATAAATGCATACGTATTACTTATTAACAAATTTTTATAAAAGCAGTTGATAATGGTATAAATTAGGGAATTTTAACTGTTACAATTTCGTCATCTGAACTTGATTCTAACTCATCCAAATATACCGATTTTTCCACTTAAATAAACGCCCCGGCGTTTATTCCTTTTTTCGAGCAAAAGTGCGGCGTTTATTCAAATAAATACGCTAAATTCATGGCGCTGAATCGACCCCAATTTTTTGCCGTTTTCAGCGTATTTACTTCATATACCGAGCGGACGCGACTTTTGTGCAGTAGTATCCAGGCCATTGTTCAAAACTTTACAGTCGTGTAACGTATTGATAGACTCCGTGTGTAACGTGGACTTTATTTGGGCGATATGGTGAAGATGGTTTTTTTTTTAATTCCGAAAAAATCGACACAATGAGGAATTGAGAAACAATAAAAATTCTAGTGATTACAGCATCTCTCAACATTTGATTCTATTTTCTATGAATCCATATTACTCGTCATAAACAGGCAAGCCACATCGAAACAGGGTGTCTCAAAACGGAAAGGAAAACTTTTCAATAAAGTGATCAACTGTAGTGAAGATTTGTTAAATAAGTCAATTTCTTACGTTGAACACGGTTATTCATTCATTTTCGCATTGATCTGATTTTCTACTTTACTGCAGCTGTGTAAAGTTAAATTCATAAAAATTACGATTATGCGAATATTTGTGACTTTTCAGTAGAGCTTCACACGACAAAAATTTCGTACCCGGGTATACCCGGGTACATGTTAAAATGAGTTGTAATGTTAATGTACATAAATAATATTAGACAGATACACTGTGAAAATAGAATGATGCATTACACACACTCCGTAGTCCCTACTACATAATATTTTTCAACACTTGTGTTGAAACACTGGTTGCGTTGTTGTATACAATAGGCTGCATAGGTAGGTATATTGCGAATATAATGCTAGAGATCAGAGGTCCCCAAGGTCAGATTTTTCAGGTAGGGGTGAATTTGAAAATTTGAGGGGGTAGTGTATAGCTAAATGTCCATTAAAGCTTCATTTAGCCTCAAAATTAGGCACCCAGTGATGAATTTTTAGGACTTTAGGTAGGGGTAATACCCCCCTCATACGCCTCCCCATGGGGTTGTCTGCTAGAGATGATGATTGATACACATCATCGACGCACCTACGCTGCAAAAGACTACACATCACATCACGATAGCTCAATATTATTGACGAGACAAAGCAAAATTAGCATACCTCCAGGGTTTTTTTTGACCTACGAGTCACAAGCCAAGTGGCTTGTTGACCTAAAATTTTACAAGCCATTCCAAATTTTTACAAGCCAATTTTACAATATCAGTATACGTGAAAAAATTCCAATGCTAGGTTATTTTTTAAAGAAATGCATATATTGAGCATCACGGCAATCGATCAAAAAGAGATGTCATTCAACATTTATTCAATAACATTTTACAGCCGTTAATTCATTAAAATTCAGGAAACATTTGAAATTTATGAGTTTGATCGAAGTCTAATCTACAAGCATTGTGGAAAAGATTTTCCAGCAAACTATCCAAGAACATAATGACTTTGAATTACATGAGAAATTGACGGTAAGTCGTCTATGATGACAAGTGAGAGCCCAAAAAAGCTATTAATCTTTCCTGCCTGAAACGCCGGAAAATTTTTTTTGGGTATTGACATTCTGCGATACTGGAAAATCAATTTTCCAACCACTTGTTTGAAGAATTAGTTTCGAATTTTCTGTTCAAAGGTCGTAATTTCTGGAATTTCATGTTTGACAAATTTTAAAACCATTAATTTATTCACACACTCTAATGAACTTGGCCAAATAGATGTGAGCAAGAAGAGTAGAAGTTTCCGAAAACTACTTCAATGAAGCTTTTGGATTGATTTTACGTTAAGAAAGGAATAATCACTTCAAAAAGTTTACAGACTTGACATTAAATATTAAGATGAAATATTGAAGATTACCAATTAAAACATGAGATAATACGTTTAAGATGATTAAAACTATTAAAGATTTAATGATAAATGAAGGTAGACATGTTAGAAGCAGCGCCTGAGCTAGGAAATAAATAATAATGCTTATTTAAGCTATAACTGGCGCGAAGCGCCGGAAAATTTAGAGATTATGACCTTCTAAAATGCACGAAAATGCATCTTTTCTGTGTCCGATATGATCAAACACATGACTCAAAAAATTCTGACAAGCCATTTTGGCTTGTTGAACTAAAGTTCTACAAGCCATTTTGTCAGTCCAACAAGCCATGGCTTGTAAAAGGCTAAAAAAAACTATGCATGCCTCTACTCTCAAGTCTACATATTATACGTGATACAAAACGGGTACCCGAATTACCCGGGTACTCGGGTAATTCGGGTACCCGTTTTGTATCACGTATAATATGTAGACCTGAGAGTAGAGGCATGCATAGTTTTTTTCGTTTCAAGTAAAAAAACAACCAGTCACTTCGAGTATACCCGGGTAATTCGGGTACCCAGTGTGAAGCTCTACTTTTCAGCAAAAATTTGATGGTTTCATGAAAAATCAGGATAAGTGCTATCAGGAATCTCCAAAATTTGTCAATCATATGACCGTAAAAGCCCTATCTTTTTTGACGGAAAAACTAAAAATCTTGAGTATTTTGATACAAATGGCAAAAAATGGTCAAAAATTTAGTTTTTTGGGCGTTTCGCACCATAAATGCATTTCTAAAGGGTTTTTCGGTCGCAAATTATTTTTGATCCAGTTTTAGGACTTTCCAAGCTGGAAAATTTTCATTTCCCTAAAATTTTAACCGATCGATGATTCTACGTACAAAGAATCCGCCTAAACTCGAAGAACTCAGAGTTCCGTTAGGATGTATTAGTAAAGCTAGATGACGCAATGAAAATGACAATTTTTTTATAGAAATCTGAAGAAACTTGTCCTGATCAGAAATTTCAATGATTTTCAAGAGAATAACGAAAAATTCAAATACTTTTCGAACAGTGTTCAAGTAGTATTCACGAAAACAATGTCACCCAAAAGTCAGAAAAATGCTCATTACGATCGTCAATATTTTGAATTTTAGGACAGGAAAGGCTCAAAATTGATTGAAATCATGGAGTGGAAGATTTTGTACCGCGCGTAAAATTTTCCGAAAAATTCCGCTATTTCCCCGTTAAATTTCGAATTATAGATCAAAAGTGAAATCATCAAAGGTGAAGGCTTTTCCAGCTGAACATTATTATTTGAGAAATTATTGGGCAATATTTTGTAATTACCGAACAAATCTTTTTGTTGCTAATTAGCCACGAATGTATGGGAGTTTAGACAACGTAAAAATGACCGAAATTTGATGAAAAATGGTCAGATTACAGCGATCCCCCCACAGGCCATTAAAAACCGCTTTTTGATAGAAAATTTCCGCTCCATATGCGGAAAAAGCTAAATATTCTTTCCGCGCGATCGAAAAAACTCCGGCACTGTGCGGAAATGTTAATTTGTTACCTTTGAAAAACGGTAGAACTCCTATAAAATTGGCCTGCGCTTCCGCCTTTTCGTCCGCGTAAACTTGCGGTCGACATCCGTATTTACGTAAAATTTGCCCGAACGTATTCGGTTGACCTTTTTTCAAATCGGATAAAGTTTGATTTGGCAAATGCGTGAAATCTAATTGTTCGACGTTAATTTCCGCGCTGGCGTCGCCGTCGGCGTAATTCGATTTAAAACGACGCCAATAATCGCAGGATTTTTTCGACGAATCTAAAATCAATAAACGACGACAACGACGTTCGAGAAATTTTTCCGGTAAAGTGCTAAAACTCGGATTAAATAGACAAAATAAGGAATCGGATTTATCAAAATTATATTTTTCGTCGTAAAAATTTAATATCGATTTTTCGGCCGGCGAATCGGGATAAATTGAATAGATTTTTTTCCCTGATCTTGCATTTGTTCTAGTCGACAAAGAAAAACGTTCACTATCCGAGGAAGATGGCGACGAAGGAGATTCTTCAACCGGTTTTTTTACTTCGAAAAATGTATCGATGATCGGCACTTTGACGGGCAATTGTTTGGGTAAACTTTTGACGGCTAAACGAGCGGCATTCATTGCAGGATGAATAAATTCCATATTACCTGAAAATATATCCAGGCATTTTATAATCACATAAATGAAATATAGAAGCAAAAGACTAGAGTTGCAAAAAACCAAACTTTGGAAATTTTGATTTTCCTGTTTTTTGGTTTTTCAATAGTTTTCGATGGTTTAACTCAATAGAATACTTGACAAACGACACCACCTGCTTGAAAGGAACATATAAAGGAAGGAGCGATGAGAGAAGAAAGAAGTAAGAGAACGTGCCATGGGAAGGATAAAATTTAAGAAAAAAGAAGAGAAATGACAAACGAAGCGAAATATACAATACCACATACCAGGGCCGTAGCCAGGAATTTTTTTAGGGGGGGGGGGGGCGGACAGAGCAAAAAAAAAAAATTTCCGGCGCGTAGCGCCGGGAAAATTTTTAGGCTTTTACACTCTAAAAGGTGGAAAATTAATCTTTTCAAGACAATGATAACAAATTGGAATTAAGCTAATATATTGTAATAGCTTTCTTGTTTCGGCGCATATCGCCGAAAAAAATTTCGGATTTTTGTGTTCCAAAATGCTGGAAAATGAATGTTCACAACAATTTACTGGATAGGAGCTCTAAGTTTACAGTCTTAAAATGACGTTTTTATCAGTTTTCAATGCGAATGGCGAAGGCTCACGTTTCGAAATGTATGGAAAACTCCAAACGAAGTGAGGGAATAAAATTTTAAGAAGTGATCAAAAACCTCAATTATCAGCAAAATATTGGATCTTAATTAGTAAAAGAAGAGATGAAGTGAATCAGTTGATAGAAACTGATGAAGGTTAGCTAGTAAAGTGGAAGTAGATGTGTTAATGGCCGCACTTGATAGGGAACAATGAGTACTATACTCAGGACCGGCGGCAAATTTTGAGGGTTTGACCTTCTGAAGTTCACCACAATGCATCATTTCGATTTTGAAATCAAAAAAAGTTTTTCCACAGTGAGAAACTTGCCCATCATTTTGTCTTGTAACTAATAAAAAAAGAGATCAGGTAATTCAGTTGATTGAAACTGTTGAAGTTTAACTAGTAAGTCGAAGTAGATATGCTAATGGCCGTGCCTGATAGAAAATAATGACTGTTATACTGATTGACCGGCGCGAAGCGCCGGAAAATTTTGAGATTTTTCTCAGTGATAGACACAAAATCGACATCGGACAAAGTTCCAAAGGGGTGGCGACCGCCCCCCCCCCCCGCACCCCCTAAATACGGCCTTGCCACATACAGTACGGGACAAATTCATTGCAGCACCAGTAATCTTTTGGTGAATGTCTTGGCGATATACTGTGTACTTACTGGTAGAAATTTCGAGATGAAATAGTGAATCACTGGTGCTTTACTAGTTGATAAGTTTGGCGGCCATGACGCATTACTGGTGGACTACTGGTAACATACTTCAATAAAATAGACGCATACTATTTATATGAAAGTAATCAATACAATGTCCGTTCCGTAGTTTTGGCCTTCAATCTGCTTTGCTATTTTCCCCTTCACAAAAATACGGGCGTTCGCCATCCTCATATATATAAATAAAGCAAAAAGGAGAAATGGCATTTTATTGTGGGCGTTCTGCCACTTAGCATTAAAGCTACTGAACAATTTTAGTAAAATTAAACTGACACTGCATGCATCAATGTAGTGTTTTCATCTATGTCTTGATTTATCCACCACTCATTTGTTTGTATTTATCCGTTTTTATTTTGAATTGATAACTTTTCCAAAAGCAATCAAAATGTACATTTTTTTCATTCTACTATTACCGTATTACTTGAACTGACTTGTTTACACTTTACATGAAAAATAATAACTAAAACAGTATTGGTGCCTGAAGTTACAGAAAACTCCCATAAACAAAGACTGTATTAGTCTCAGTTGCTGAAATGTGCTTGTGGCCAAATCGAGACACACATCAGAAATTAAATACACACTATTGTTTATAGGCATGAACATGATAGAACAGCAGCCTTTAAGTATATTTAAATTCGGGTTGAAAACAAGAAAGAATTATGATTTTTCTACATTTAAAAATAGATCACATCTCAGTATGCTTCAAACTCTAATGCACACCAGACAACCCCATAGGGAGAAGTATGAGGGGGTATTACTCCTACCTAAGTCCTAAGAATTGATCACTGGGTGCCCAATTTTGCGGCAAAATGGAGCGTTTAGTGGACATTTAGCTACACTACCCCCACAAACTTTCAACTTTACACCTGGAAGATTTGACCTTGGGACCTTTGATTTACAACTTCATAACTTTCGCTGTGGTTCTCAAAAGGAAACATAAGCATGATGAACGTCAAAAAACCCATCGCTTGGACTGTCATTTGCCTGAACACAGCCTGCTCAATATTCACCTTTTCCAAGTAGGAAACCGAAGAGAATTTAAAAAAAAAAACAAAACAGCCTATGAAGTTTGCTGCAACAATACTTATACACTGTCCAAAGAAAAATCGTTCGCGTTTGGGTCAAATGTACGAATAGAAAATACTACGCGAAGCGCCGACAATTTTTTGCATTTTTAGTCCATAAAACGTCTGAAAATCAAGGAAATTTAATGTTTGACCAGCCAAAAATTTTGTGCCAATTGGCACAAACGGTCAAAATTTTTTGTGCCATTCAAAATTTTTTTGTGCCATTCAAAATTTTTTTGTGGCAAAAACCATGTTTGGGCACAAAAAACACACTGGCTGCTTGGGCTTGGACTCACGGTCTGGAAGGAGTAGACTACAACTTTTCGATCAATCAGATTGAAGGAGTGAAATTTTTCCACCAAAGAAATTGATGACAGATCTCGCTCCCTAATGCTTTGTCAAAAAAACACTGGCCAGGATCACTGTTTTTTTCCCCAAATCGTGCTTTTTCGGGAAAAAAATTCGGAAGAGGGGAAAAAATTTTGGGCTCTTTCCCCATTTGGGGAAGAGAATGTTGGGGATCGGATACAGAAAAGATGCATTTTGGTGCATTTTAGAAGGTCATAATCTCACAATTTTCTGGCGCTTCGCGCCGATTAAAACTTCAATAATCATTAATATGCATTACTTAGCTCAGGCGCGGCTTTTAGCATGTCTACCTTCATTTATCATATAATCTATAATAGTTTTCATCAACTTGAACGTATTATCTCATGTTTTCATTGGTAATCTTCAATATTTTATCATGATATTTAATGAAGATTCGCATTTTTTCTTTGGAGAAAGATCAATACGTCAAGTCTCTAAGCTTTTTTATGCAATTATTTCTTTTCTAACGTAAAATCAATCCAAACGCTTCATGGAAATATCTTTCGGAAATTTATACTCTGCTTACCACCGTTTTTTTCCTCAAATGGGGTCTTTTGAGGAAAAAAATTTCGAAATGAGGAAAAAAATTTTGGGTATGGTTTTCATTGTGGAAAAAATTTATGAAACTCTAAACCGAAAAGATGCATTTTGGTGGACTTTAAAAGGTCAAAATCTCAAAATTTTCCGGCGCTTGCCGCCGGTCATGGGTATAATTATAACTTATATTTCTATTAGGCGCGGCCGTTAGCATATCTACTTCGACTTACTGGTTAATGCTCAACAGTTTCTATCAATCAAGTTAGCTCGTTTCATTTTCTAATCGTTTAGTCAATTATGTCGCCGAAAATAAAGATTTTTCGTCAAGTCTCTCAATTTTTTCTCTCGATGATTGGAATTTTTTTAACATTTGCAATCTGAACTTTTGCGTTTATTGAAGGTGGAAATTAAAGACATTGCTCTAGAACGCGATTTTAAAACATTTGTTCACGAATTATCTGTTGGAGAGATTTATTTTTCAGCATTTTAGAATACGAAAACCCGAAATTTTTCGGGCGCGTACACTTCATCAGTCTGATTTTAATTTATTTCCCAACATTATGAGGATTCATTTTCCAGCGTTTTAGAAAGTGAAAATCAAAAAATTATAAATAAAATTATAATTATAAATATTAAAATGAAAAAAGAATATATTAAAAAAAATCAAAATAAATAAAACTAGATGATTCTAATCGGAATCACAGAAATGTTGATAGCAGATAAATTCATGAGAACTCTATATCGTTAACTTGCTTTATCCGCTCCTATAGAACACCAATATATTCTTCATGAGGTCATTTTGACTCACTTAACCAGAATTTTCTCAATTTTTTTTCCTCATTTTTGCAGGTATCTGACTACAAATACAATAAAATGCTTGGGTATGCTCCTAAAATGCATAAAAAAGCATCCGTAGTCACATTATAAGCGTTTTCAAAAATGTGGAAAATTTTTAGAAAATGAGCAAAAAAATTTTGGGTCCGGTTCTCATGTGGAAAAAATCTTCGAGGAAAAAAAACGGTGCTGCTTACTCATATATTTTCGACCAAGTATGAGAGTTTACAAATAAAATATACTGGTTTTAAAATTTTTCAAGTAAAATTCTAGAAATTACTACTTTTGAACACAAAATTCAAATCTAATTCTTGAAATAAATGTTCGGAAAATTGATTTTCCAGCGTCGCAGAATATCAATACCCAAAAAATTTTTCCGGCGCTTCGCGCCGGAAAGATTAACATCCCTTTTGGGTTCTCACTTGTCATTATAGAGGACTTAACCATCGATTTCTCATGTAATTCAAAGTCATTATGCTTTTGGATAGTTTGCTTGCAAGTTTGTTTCATTCCAATGCTTGTAGATTAAAGTTTGAACTCGAAAATTTGAATTTTTTCCTCAATTTTAATGAATTAACGGGTCTGAAAACACCAGAAGGCTTGAAAAGGCTCAAAAACACCTAAATAAAGCGTCTGAGAGCATTTTTAAGCGAAAAAACGACTTCGGGAAAATGGGGAAAAAAATTTTGACCCCTTACCCCATTTGGGGAAAAGGCCCGGGGGAAAAAACAGTGGCCAGCCAGGGAGTTTTTAGGGATGGCAGTGGCCACGCCGAAATTTCTCTGACGCCGGTTTTTGGGGGTTTTCATGATGAAGGGAAGAAAGAACAAGTGAAATTATGCATGGGAAAAGCGCCAAAGCGAAGTTATGGGAAAAAATTTGCATCACTTATATGCACTGTTTTTTTTCTCCAAATCGTGCTTTTTCGGGAAAAAAAATTCGGAAAGGGGAAAAAAATTTTGGGCTCTTTCCCCATTTGGGGAAGAAAATTTTGGGGATCGGATACAGAAAAGATGCATTTTGGTGCATTTTAGAAGGTCAAAATCTCAAAATTTTCCGGCGCTTCGCGCCGATTATAACTTTAAAAATCATTATTATGCATTACTAACCCCTGGCGCGGCTTTTAGCATGTCTACTTTCATTTATCAAACACTGTTTTTTTTTTCCCCCCGGGCCTTTTCCCCAAATGGGGAAAGAGATCAAAATTTTTTTCCCCATTTTCCCGAAGTCGTTTTTTTCGCTTAAAAATGCGCACAGACGCTTTATTTACGTGTTTTTGGGCTTTTTCAAGCCTTCTGGTGTTTTTAGACCCGTTAATTCATCAAAATTGAGGAAAAAATTGAAATTTTCGAGTTCAAAGTTTAATCTACAAGCATTGGAACAAACTTTCAAGCAAACTATCCAAAAAAATAATGACTTTGGATTACATGAGAAATGGATGGTTAAGTCCCTCCATGTTGACAAGTGAGAACCTAAAAGGGATGTTAATCTTTCCGGCGCGAAGCGCCGGAAAAATTTTTTGGGTATTGATATTCTGCGACGCTAGAAAATCAATTTTCCGAACGTTTATTTCAAGAAGTAGATTTGAATTTTGTGTTCAAAAGTCGTAATTTCTAGAATTTTACTTGAAAAATTTTAAAACCAGTATAATTTATTTGTAAACTCTCATACTTTGGTCGAAAATATATGAGTAAGCAGAGTATAAATTTCCGAAAGATATTTCCATGAAGCATTTAAATTGATTTTACGTTAGAAAAGAAATAATTGCATCAAAAAGCTTAGAGACTTGACGTATTGATCTTTCTCAAAAGGAAAAAAATGCGAATCTTCATTAAATATCATGATAAAATATTGAAGATTACCAATGAAAACATGAGATAATACGTTCAAGATGATGAAAACTATTATAGATTATATGATAAATGAAAGTAGACATGCTAAAAGCCGCGCCAGGGGTTTAGTAATGCACAGGGTTGGCAAAAACCCAGTTTTTGAAATCTTCATTTTTGGGTTTTTGGGTTTTTGGGTGGGTTTTTCTGGGTTTTTCTGGGTTTTTGGTGGGTTTTTCTGGGTTTTTGGTGGGTTTTTCTAGGGTTTTTGTTCCAGTTTTGTACTAATGAATGATCATTTTACTTAAAATATATATGAGAATGTTATTTTTTAACGTATAAAGTGTATTAAATTGCTGAACAGTGTTCAAGACTGACTATACATTTGGTTGTAACATATTTACACGAGTCACGCGACTGCACATTGCACAACGATTTTATCGATTTGGCTCATTAAAACGATTGGCTGTTTATTGAATTTTTTATTGCATGATCTAAACACTAAAAATTGAAATGTCACTTTAAAAAATTGAAAATTACGGAAATCAAATTTCACGCTTCGGCTTCGCTCACTTCATCAGATTCACAGTCACGGGAACTTTCTAGCAGCCCAGAGTTTGTCTTAACGAATACCAGTTTGCGCACTGTTTCCATCGACAATTGATTTCGCAGCTTGGAATGTATGAAGCCAAAGGTAGAGAAGTTTCTTTCCGAAGATGCGGTAGAGACAACGAGCGAAAAAACCTCAATTAATTTTTCATACATGTAATACATTGAAACAAATAACATGTTATCTATGTGTACCTTCAGAGCGATTCGTTGCACCAGCGGCCAGTCAGCTCCATCTGTGAGCCAATACTCAAGGACATACTTTTTCTTTTTGACGAGCATCTGGTCTGGTAGCGAAATGAGTTATTTTGTTTTTGTAATTTTGCCTCAATCATGTATTGCGTCAATTCTTGATACACAGCACTTTTTTGGTCAGCTAGTTCTGGATTTGCCACAGGGAAATTAACGATGAAATCCTCAATCTCGTTCTGGATTTGCCACAGGGAAATTAACGATGAAATCCTCAAATTAACGATGAAATCCTCATTTTAAAAGAATTAAGAAAAACCCAAAAACCCAAATTTTGTCAAAAAAATGCACCCAGAAAAACCCAGAAAAACCCAAAAACCCAAAAACCCAAAAACCCAGGTCTTGCCAACCCTGGTAATGCATAATAATGATTATTAAAGTTATAATCGGCGCGAAGCGCCGGAAAATTTTGAGATTATGACCTTCTAAAATGCACCAAAATGCATCTTTTCTGTATCCGATCCCCAAAATTTTCTTCCCCAAATGGGGAAAGAGCCCAAAATTTTTTTCCCCTTTCCGAATTTTTTTTCCCGAAAAAGCACGATTTGGGGAAAAAAAAAACAGTGTTATCAAATAATCCATAATAGTTTTCATCATCTTGAACGTATTATCTCATGTTTTCATTGGTAATCTTCAATATTTTATCATGATATTTAATGAAGATTCACATTTTTTCCTTTTGAGAAAGATCAATACGTCAAGTCTCTAAGCTTTTTGATGCAATTATTTCTTTTCTAACGTAAAATCAATTTAAATGCTTCATGGAAATATCTTTCGGCAATTTATACTCTGCTTACTCCTATATTTTCGACCAAGTATGAGAGTTTACAAATAAAATATAACTGGTTTTAAAATTTTTCAAGTAAAATTCTAGAAATTACGACTTTTGAACACAAAATTCAAATCTACTTCTTGAAATAAACGTTCGGAAAATTGATTTTCCAGCGTCGCAGAATATCAATACCCAAAAAATTTTTCCGGCGCTTCGCGCCGGAAAGATTAACATCCCTTTTGGGTTCTCACTTGTCAACATAGAGGACTTAACCATCGATTTCTCATGTAATTCAAAGTCATTATGCTTTTGGATAGTTTGCTTGAAAGTTTGTTCCAATGCTTGTAATTAAACTTTGAACTCGAAAATTTCAATTTTTTCCTCAATTTTGATAAATTAACGGGTCTAAAAACACCAGAAGGCTTGAAAAAGCCCAAAAACAGGTAAATAAAGCGTCTGTGAGCATTTTTAAGCGAAAAAACGACTTCGGGAAAATGGGGAAAAAAATTTTGATCCCTTTCCCCATTTGGGGAAAAGGCCCGGGGAAAAAAAACAGTGCTTATATGCAATGATGTCCCCACCCCATAATTTTAAAGGTAGGGTAAATTCGGCGGCCAGTGCCACGCCTAATTTAGCCGCCAGCCAGGATCAATTTCCAACAGAATTTTTAGAATGACAGTAAGCAAGCTTTCTTGTAGGCCCAAACATAACTGCTCACCGTGAACACCTTTGTTTGACAAATTGAAATCGACGAAAGATATCGGCCGGATCTTCCCTCAAATGTTTCCTCGTCGGATGATTGAGGACCTGAAGTCAAACTTACATCTGATCAACGATATTTAAAATCTCACACCGCTTTACATTCATATCGTAATTTTTACTCTTGAACAACGGTTGAATTCTCACTGAATTGAACTGTATTTTACTCGTCAAAATTTTAAAATCATGCGTCACACTTTTCCACCACTACTAATTCTGCTTATTGTGCAATTTTTCGAAAACCTCGGTAAGTTATATTCACTAATTGGTTATTTTTTTGTGGGAAATTTTTTTGTTTCCACTTGAAAGTAGCTCAGGGCCCTCGACTCAATGTTCAAATTTTTGATCGTTTCGATCGCCCTACGTCTCTTATCGACGTTGGCGCTCGACTAATTTTAAATTGTTCGTGCCGAAATCAAGCGGACGTCAAAATCCAAATTAACGGCCCCGATTCGAATGCGTTGGTTTCGGTTCGAGGCGTCGCGTTCGCCATTTTCGCCGGCAGAATCGGCTCCGATACCGTGCCGTTGGGCACCTACGCGTGTTTTTGCGACGACGTCAGCGTTACTTATAGAATTTCATATCAATTATGTGAGTATTGAATACTGATTGATTTTTTTTTCTCCGATGGGGGGTGAACTTCGCTTCTAGAAAATTTTTTATTTATGATAAAAAAAATTGGAAAATAAAATTTTTATTTATGATAAAAAAAAATTAAAAAAAAAAAAATAGTTCATTGTTGATGTCAATCGATAAATCTCGTTGAGGCCTGTGTCACGTTAAACGGGGGAGTTGGGGAGGTTTGGGTATCGCATCAGGTAGAACCTTGTTTTCCCAGTCACATTGATGGTGAACCATATCAGATTGATCCTATTACAGTGAGTAATAGGCTGTGACTCCTGATGGATACTGGCGATTTCCCCAGACTCCCTGTTTATGTGGGGGCCTAACCCGGCGAGTGGTGGCTATAGGGAGGCCTATAGCTTTCTCTGGTGTTGTCCTGGGGTCTTGCTGTAGGGTAATGGACAACGCCGCCAGGTTAGGTGTGACAATCCCCGAGTCCTGCTCAGTGAGAGTGGGGACAAGGTCACCCGTAAAATGACCTAATTTGTGGGACCCGATTATGAACCAGACAGTCCCTTTTTAGCCCAGACCCGAGAGGTGAGAGCCCTACTTATCTGGGGAGACCCGGGAAACCGACTTAAGAAGGGTTCCCCAAAAATACCCCACAATAACAATAATCCCCTGAGGAGACTCACCTAGTCCTGTTTCTCAAGCGATTCGACGAAACGGGCGGCAGGTCCCTGGGAACTTTCGGTTTTCGGACGAGAGATGGGGATGCAATCCACACGGGTCCTGGGCAATGGGTGTTGGCGATCGGGAGGTGACTCTCGATTGTTTCTCTGTTAACCGGGGCGGTCGGACACCTGGCACGGATGGGCGACGGGTACTGTATGTAGAATAGGCGGCGAACGCAGCAAAAGATGCAAGTCTATGCAAATTTATTTGAAATAAAAGGTGGCGGACGCAGACGGGTATAAAAATATTCAAATTCAAAGAGCAGTGGATGCGGAGTTACAACAACTGAATCGGAACTTTGGTGAACCCAAAAGTGAGTCAAGAATGAACACTGAATGAAAAATGAACGAAAAGTTAAAGAAACATGTCCTTTTAAGGACATGTTTGGCTACAGCTGCAGCTTGGGCGGAGTTTCTCAGCGTCCAAGCTAACTTCTGCAGCTAGACGCGATGCAGAAGATGCCTATGTGCACATAGACATTTTTCGCTCACATGCATTTAGCATTGGGGCCGACTGCAGTGCCTATGCTAAGCATATGAGCGTCTTTAGCTAAAACTTTTTAGCCAGTCGTTTTTGGGTAACAAAAACGACGCTTGTTTTTGTGATAAGAGGTGCATGGAATGCACCAAAAATAGCCATGTGCTCATGGAGCACGGTTGGCGGAAGTTTTATAGCTAAAGGGCCTACTGTAGCCCGCGTGCATAAAGAAATAAAATACAATAAAAACGAAACATAGAAATGCATGAAAAATATAAAAACGAACGCAAAATGCATGTGCAGAAACAAAACAAACGAAAAATGAATGAATAATAAACAAAAACATGGAGAAAAACAAAATGTTGACATGATTGGGATCACGTGACATTGGAGAAATTGAGCGGCACGTGACACCTGTTCAAAAACAGAAGTCTATTGTCTGCTTTTCTTATTGCTTCCAAATAATGAATCCAGAAAGCAAGTTGTCACATTAACTGAAATTGGGAGCCATGTCACATTAAGTTGATTGGTGATCAGTCACATTGATGGGAAAACCCATACTGTACGCTATAGGTAATACGGCCATGACACTGCAAGTGACATGCTGTGACCCGGTTGGGTGGCTCCATTTATGGTTTCAGTTCGGGAACCTAACCCAGCTGGTACTACCACAGGTAAACCTATGGTGTACCTCAGCCTTGTCCTAGGGTTATGCTGTAGAATAATGGACAACGCGGCCGGGTCAGGGGTGCCAATCCCTAGTCCTCATTCACTGGGAATGAGGGACGGTGCCATTCGAAGAATGGCATACTGTAGGGGACCCGATTGTTAACCTAAATCCCCTTATTGGCCCTGACCTTAAGGGTCTGAGGGCTTTCTCAACTGAAGGTACTTCCAAAGGAAACTAGCTTAGGGGAGACTCCCACAAATATACCCTCAACAATAATAACCCCTGAGAAGACTTACTAAACCTCTTCTCAAACTACTCAGCACTGGGCGACGGGTTCTGGGGTCAAACTGTGGGTCCTACGGACGGCAACAAGCGGGTACAGGAATCCGGGCGATTTGGCGTAGGATAATGCGGCTGCGGATCGGCAGGCGGCAGTCACAAACGTTTCCTCGGCAAGGGCGACGGGCTTCTTCGATTAACGGCGACGGGGACGAGTTCCTACGGTCGGGTTACTGTAGTGGTAACGTATAAGGAGGCCGGAGGCGAGTGTATGTGAATTTATTTGACGAGCGGCGAACACAGTTGACAATAAAATATAATAATAATAATGATGATGGCAAAGTGCAAGACGCAAGGCTAAAATGCAACAACCGATTAGAGTCGAAGACAAGACTAAGACACAAAAATGACAAAACATGCCCTTTTAAAAGGCTCCATAAACTACAGTATGCCTTGGGCGGAGTTAACACTCCCCCAAGCTAACTTCTGCAGCAGAAATCGCTGCAGAAGATGCCTATGGTCACATAGACATTTTCCAGTTCACAATGTTAAGCATTGGGGCGAGTTTTCACTCTCCAATTACAGCGATGAGCTCGGAGAGCTTATCTCTAATGGAAATTCTTGACTAGTGGGTAAATACCGTAGTCTACGTGTGCGATCAAAAATAACAAATCGAAACGGAAATAAAAGTGCGCAAACAGAAACAGAAACGAAACATAAAAAGTACACACATAAATTGCATGTAAAAATTATAAAAACGAAACGCAAAATTGATGCAAATTACTGTAACACAAAACGTAACGAAAAACATAATGAAAAATTGTGATGTGAATCATGTGACGTTCGACGAAATTCGTCGGCACGTGACAAAGTACTATTTTATATTTCTAGCGTTTTCTGCCAAGCCATACGTCGTATGAAACTGAAAACTTGCGACAAAATTCAACCAACACTTAGAAATTTTTTGATAAAACAATTCTACACAACAAGATTCGTATAAAAGATTTTCAAGTCACGGAATATTTGTGTAATTTTTCATTTTAGAATCATTTTATAAAAAAGAGACTATAGTCGTTATTTCCATCTTTGACGGAGTTACGTCGAGTCAACGCTTTTGATTGGAGTGTAAAGCTGAAATTTATATGGTTATAAAATTTCAAATTTTCATTTCTTATTTTTGATAGCTGTTGCTAATGGTTAGGGCTCGCTTGTACCATGCTAGGAGTTGATAAGTGTTCACTTGCACCAAACACTCATTTTCTAGGAGTTCGGGAGTAAACGTGTCATTTTATGTTGTCAGTAAATACAATTATAGATTTTTCTTTTATTTTCTGTTATAGGTCATTTTATGTCTGGATCGTAAAGTATATGTTGTTTACATGAGAATGACATTCCGGAATGCTAATGAAACAATACCCTGTAAAAGACAACTGGAAAAATAATCAGTGGATATGGAACAATCTATATATACTTTCAGAAATAAAAACAGAAATTCAGAATTAGCTACATTTTAATCTCAACTCATTCTAGATCTATCAATCACTCCAGGTTCATTGTTAAGGATTTACAAATGAACAAATTGAACATTGTCTCCTTCTTTAATCTTCATGGTGATGTTGGTCATGCCGTATCATAGTTTAGATCAATTAAATTTTGAGGGAATAAGAAAATCCATTGGAATATAACAAAATCTGCTTTCTATGAGTCAATATTTGACTCATAAAACCACATTAAATTTTGTATACTTTTTTATAGCAAATTTTGTATAAAACGAATAGTCTCCAGTTGTCGAGTTTACTCCTACAACAGTCCAAGAATAAATACGTTGCAAGCGGGCTGAGACGTTGAAAAATAGTCAATGCTCCGAAATCTCTGACGGAAAGTTTTAGTTTCGTATGCACTGAGGATTTTTGGTATTCGAGATTACACAGTAAAATTCGACAGGCGTTCGTTCAAGTTTACATAATTCTAAAAAAAATTTTATTTATTTCTGGTCATCTTTCAGACGTCATGTTCTCTATTGATTGTTTTCAAAACTTCACATTCGATTTGGAATTTCGAAAAAGCTGCTAAATTATCAAACCGTTTTTTTCCAGAATTTTATGTCATAATAGAAAATTGAATTCAAGACGAAAATAAAATACTTATTTCTTTCTCTGTTTATCGCTAGAGATTATATTCTAAAATATTCAAATTTCGGTTATTTTAATCTGGAGAGTGCCGTAAGGACTATGAACTTTTTGTTTTGCACGTCAGTCTTGAAAAAACTTCGATAATGAAAAAATTAGGCCTAGTTTGACAGGCAACTTTCACGTGGTCAAAAATTATACTGTAAAAAATGTTGAACTTTTTCATGGCAACGGGGAGGCCAAAATCATTAAAAAACATATATAATGCTTAACAATTTTTGAATTGGTATGTGGAACTGTTTCCGGATCAGAGTGCTATCAGGTTTACTGAAGGACAAATTCAGATGTTCTATTTGTCGCGCATGGACGAGAAAATTTTTTCATTGATTACAGTAAAAGCTTGCTATTACCGTTATTTTTATTTAAATACCTACTTTTGAAAATTAGCGATTTAACGAAATAACTATAAAAACCATAACGAAGGAGCACAAAAAGAAATATAAAGTGAAATTTTGTAGGACAATTTGAGAAGCAGCACAAAAACAAACAACAAAAGTTTTCGAAAATACAAAAACTCTTGTAAGAGTGAGATTTAGCTAGCTCAGCCAAAAATTTTTGAGTCATGTTCACATATAGACTAAAAGGATCTGGAGAAAATATAGCTTTTTATCATACCGCTAGCATACCGGCTTTTTTGCCAAATTTTTTTCTAGCAAATAGGATTCGGGGTATAACAAGACTCAAGTGGGGGATTCCGGAAGTTAGAGGTACCCTCCCTCAACTACATGTATGTTTTCTACCTTAATATTATCATATTCCTACATATGAACGAGTTCGAGTGATAAACCAAAATCAATGTGATATCTAAGTATCAAAAACTGATTTTCGATATTCATACAGTTTGATATTGACATTCGATATCATAACCATTTTTGATATTGATATTTTTCTAAAACACATTGATGATATACCAGTTATGGATGTTGTATATCAATCACAACACTATCCCTTACATGATTTGGTCTGTATGTGGGCTTTCTGATGGGCACAGATATTCGCGTTCAAAATACTTCGTACCGTTCAAAAGTTGTCTAAAGTTTTCGTTTTTCGGACACCCTGTATACCTACCTTTAATTGACTTTGTTCATCGAAAATTACTCTTTTGGGGACCGCTCTTATAGCGACAACCCGCAATCCCGCCTTTTAACTGTATACAGGTTCGGCCGACGAACAATTGGCCATGCTTCGAACGTGCCGCACCGATTTATCGACCCGTGCATTCAAAGTTTGCGCCCGTACGTCGACAAGCGGTCGCGGCACCACCCTATGTGAACCGTTGACCGCCCATCTTTGCGACGAATCGCACCAATATCGGGCGGAAAATCAAGCTCGCGGCTATTGCGCGGTGAAAAAGCGCGAATTTTTCAATACCTTTTGTCACTTGATCGCCGCTTACGAATTACGGGGCGTCGACATTTTACCCAATGTGGTCGAAGTGAAAAAGATGGAAACTTGCCGGGACGGCGTTTGTAAGTCAATATTTTAGAGAAAATATCAAACTTTATTAAAAACACATACATTCCAAAAATAAAACTATTTAGTGCCATTTTTTGCATTTTTATGCCAATTGAACCAAAATACTTCCGTATTTTTTTCTTATAGGTTTTTAGGATCGAATGTTGTCCTAAATTTCTTGTGGCCAAATTACACCAAGTGTTTTTGAGGCTTTGACCATACCAGATACTAAAAGTTTGAAGGAAAATTCGTCTGCTATAGTGTAGAAACACAATTTATCAAACTCTTCGAAACATACACGCACAGGGGGTGAGGGGAAGATAAACCTCCCACCTGAGGAGACCCTGCACACCCCTCCCTGTTCCGGAAAAAATCGTCAAAAGCTCCTCCCTTAATTTTTTCGATGACAGCTTTTTGATGATTTTTGTACATATTTTATATGAAAAACATGCTTTTGGTTGCGGAACTTTTTTTGTTTTTTTCCTCACCCACCCCACCACCCTCGATGAATCGATGAAAAGTCCGAGGATCCTCCACCTTGAAAAATTCTTGCCGTGCATGTCTGATATTAGGCGTGCTTTTTCCGTATCAGGGACTTTCTCCGGCTGGTACGGAAAGCTTTTATTGAGTTTTCCGTACAGATTTTTTAATGTGATGTTATTCTGAAAAGCGGTGCAAACTGAAATTTTTTACTAGAATTCCGTACGGTACAGATCGACCGGTAGGGAAAAAACTCTGGATATTGAAATAAAATTTTTTAACATGGGAATCTGTTTTTTGTCTGCGTTTTTGGTAATGCACAAGAAGTGTCAGTTTGGTCGAAAACTGGGCGGAATATTAACGACTTGAATTAGATTTGGAGATCAGAAAGTGAACACCGAACCAAATTTTTTGAATTATAATCGAAAAATCATTATTCCAGTGATTTTACAAATTTTCAAAATCTAGGTGTAGCTCATAAAGATTTTTATGAATTTCTAAGCAGAACATCGTTTTTCTTTTGCAATTCAATTAATCATGTAATAAAATCGTCTTTGTTATAAAATTTTTATGAAGAATTTCAGAATGCCCTACTTATTTAAGGAAATTTAAAGTCATTCCGGCACAATGTTAGATTTCTTGAACTCGTCAAAATCGCTCACATCGGCTTTTACTGAGAAATTTATTAGTCTGAAAAGTTGTTTGTGTATGCTACCAAATCTAAGAGATGTATGACGATCGCGGAAAATCTTCCGAAGTATGGAAACAAAATATAATACTTGCATTGCAGTTTCACAGATGTTTGGTAGATATTTGACCCTCGTCCAGACAGATGTTTGACCCTACAAACCGTGACTTTTCAAGGCGAGCCAGGGATTTTTTTCCGCACAGTACAGATTTTTTGGGGTCGTGCGGAAAATTTTTTGAGAGTTTTCCGCACGGAACGGGAATTTTTTAATGTTTTTAGTGTTTTATAATGGTGGTGCGGAAATTTTTCTGGCCGATTTCCGCAGGATGCGGAACGACCGGTGCGGAAAAAAATCCCTGAGGCGAGCAGGAATTTTTTCTTCCAAAACGTAACAATCTTTGTATAAATTTATAGGTTTCGTTGAGTTCTACTCAAAAACATGGTTTAAAATGCTGCAACTTCATTTTTGACCGAGTTATGAGTGTTTAAAGTTTGATAAAAATTTAATTGACCTCCGCCTGTTTTTTTTTGCTGCCGATGATGCGGATGATCATCAATTTTCGCTTTACAGTAGACGAATACGAAATTTTTTTGGCGTCGAACGACGGCGCGGCATTAACTTGCGGGCCGAATTTGGATAGAAATATTTGGACAATGGTCAACGAATTCCACCCTTTCAAGACTAGTTCGATGTCTTTGCACGTCTGCCTTTCGCACAAAACGGCCGATTCTTTGGCTGTCGAATATTTCGTGAGTGATCTTGACGTTTTCTCATTCTCATTCCAGGATATGAATTAATTAGCATTTTGTGATTTTATCTATGTTGACGCTGAAGTGTTGAAGTCTGCGTTTCCGAAAGGCGCAAGCGATGAGCTTAGTGTAGCTGAGATTCAAAATTTCAGAAAGCATTGCATCGTAAATTCGATTGGTCGAAAAAATGTATCGATTTTTTTGTTTTCGTTCTGACAGAATTTTTGCTGTTATTTAGTTGAATTGATCTAACTTAGGTTTCGGCTCAGGCTTAGAAAATAGTAAACTTTAAAACAATCGATAAATTTTTCCTACCGATCAAATGTATGATTGTTCTGGTTCCGCAATGCTTTGTCAGAATGTCGGTCAGCGGATTTTCGCTTCCTTCGAAATAATTTTTTGTAGTTTGATCAGAACAGATTCAATACACCGCGATAAAAAATTCATTTTTGAAAAAAATTATCCGTGTTTGTAGATTGATTCGATCGACGGTCTAAATTCGCCGAAAAATTTCCGTTACGAATCGCCGAAGATCGCTGCTTTGAAAATTTACGACCGAAGTTCCATGAGCGCTGATTATTTTTATCAAAAATTTAACGTCGAACAAAAATCCATGCACAGCGGTTTGGTGATCGTTACGGTGAAAAATACGAAAAGCAAATACGCCGGACGGTATTCGTTTTTGGTGCCCTATCAGTTTTTGAACGCCAAATTCGATAAAAGTGAGTTTTTTTTATTAGAATATCGGAAAGTTTCGGCACGAATTGTAGCATGTTTAATATTTTTGTCAATTAATTAAGATGACATCGAAATTAGACAAGGACAATCGTGCCCGGCCGTCGGGTATTTGTATTGTCAATTTAAAAGGCCTTATAGTTCGGATTTTTTCGTTCGTATAAAATGGGAACACAAAAATTTAACGTCTTTGGATGCGTCGACCAATTTAGTCAACGAATTTGTGAGTAGGAGAAATCTAGTATTTTAAAAAACTGACAAAAGCGAGTATGTTGTCCTCATTATCTTTTGCGCACAGGTTGTATTTACTGTAACATTTTTGTTAAATTTTCAGCTGAGGAGGAAATTATAAAATTACAAATGTTAACTTGCTTTCGGGTTTGATTTTTTTGGACGCATTTCAAGAAAACGCATAAGTTTGAAATTAGTTTTCTCGTCTAATATTACTGTTAAATACAGCCTTTTGCACTTTTTTAGGGTAGCACATCAATCCTGATCGCTGGCGATGAAGGTACCTACAAATGCGTAGCCGAAATTTATAGTTTTCATACGAATATGAAAAATGCTACATTCTATACCGTACCTTACGCTTTCGATTTGACCAACGAATGTACCCTTGTTTCTCATTCTTATTTTTTCAACTTTAATGTAGAAGTTTTTCGCGCAGGTCTAACAGCCAAGGGTGCGATTGTTCGTTACGGTTTGGGTAGTGCTTATACAGGTGAGTAATTTTTTGTATGCCAAATTTTGAGGGAAATACTGTAATTTATGCAGTTTGTACTTACGAATCCCGATCCTAATCCAAAATCGATTTTTCTTGTAGCTCCCGGCAAAAAAGCCGCCGACACGATCATTGGGTATGTGATTTTCGGATTTTTGTTATTTTTTCTAATATTAGTTTCCGTAGTCGGATCGATAATTCTGTGCGTTAAATATGGAATTTGCTGACCATTAAATATTCTACTTATTGCGTGCATAGTTTTGAATCATATTCCTGTTATGAGAGTGTAGTGAATCTTATGTGAAAGTCACGACATATTGTAACAGAACATTGAGTTCGTTTTCTTATTTTTGAAGCTGTCGTTGAAACTTCCTCAATTCTCGTCCATAATAGACTGATTAGATTTCCTCTTTCGTTCAGTGAAGGCTCATCTATACTTCGGACGCAAGGCTTGCGTTGCGTCCGTTACGGCAAAAATGCGGAAAAATGCGACTCCGTTGTGTCGCTTGCGTTGCGTTCCTTACGGCCGACGCAAGCATACACAAACGGTACAGTAGGATTCTTGACTTGACGCAAGGATTTTCGCTTGTGTTTTCTTCAGATTTCCGAACTTCCCATTTCATTATTGGCGCAGTTCATGTCTTCGTTGAGTTTTTCTTGTTTTTTCCAGCGAGTCGTCTGCCGCGGATATTTTTTCCGTAAAGATGTTGTTATTTGGGGGAGCTTGGTTTTTGGGCAATCCAGACCTCTGAAATGTTGGATCAGTCCGGTTTTTTGGGTTTCGCTGGGGTGCCACTAATCCATCTTTGGCATGCCTGTAATTGGATGGCGATTGGGAGAGCCCCCAACTTCGTGGAATCCTATACCCAAATGTCGTGACTCAAAACCCATAAACAACCCCCATATTAACCCTTTACAGGTCATTTCACCCTAATCGAAAATATTCTAGTTGATACTCGTTACAATTTTGATCACTTCGCAAGTTAGTAGAACGATAAAGGATATCTGATTTATCCTCAAGAATTAAATTGTAAAGGATTGATTGTTTCTCAAAAATTTGATTATTATTTTTGAGTGTCGAAATCTATTATTTTCCATGTCTCACGTCTTACAAAAATTCAGAATTTCAACACAACAAAGTCTTGTTTTCAGCTGACCTTGCTCGAGGTTTAGACCAGGATCGCCTCGACAGGCTTTCCAGCATCAATTATTCCTGCATAATGCATTTTCTATGCGAGTTTTGAGTTACAGACGAAATGAATGCAATTTTCGTTTCTAATTCATCAGGTTACATCAAATATGTGATTTTCAGGTGACGTTAAAATTCTTATCACAGCTTTCTGTCGAAGAATCTAAATTTTCATAGAAAGTCTTTCTTGTAACTTGTTTTTCGTTTAGAAAATTAGACTTTCTGAACCATTGTTTGAAAAATTGTGAAAAAGCTTATACTTTTGTGAAATTTTTCTTCAACATTTCCTGAATATAGTAAGTATTCAAAATAGTAGTAAGGCCGGATCATATAGGTAGTATGGTTAAGGATATCCCTATCTTTTGTGTACTACCTATAATTTGTCATCTTTGGCCGATTTATAGGATGTATGGTAAACATATACGGTCGATTTTTTGTTGATTTATAGGTAGTATGGTTAAGCATACATGTTCTGGAGTTACCATAATACTAGAATTACTGTAATTTTTGGATTATGGTAATAGTGGAATTAGGGAAATAGTCATGTTACTGTAGGTGGAAAAGGAAAATCTATGACAAACAGAAAATGGCAAAGGAAAACTAAAGTGAATAAAAATGGAAAAGAAATAAAAAGAAAGCATGTATAA
Source organism: Romanomermis culicivorax (assembly GCA_963922205.1). NCBI lineage: Eukaryota > Metazoa > Nematoda > Enoplea > Mermithida > Mermithidae > Romanomermis > Romanomermis culicivorax. Next base: position 140,050 of record CAWUHX010000454.1, read on the forward strand.
AAAACGACTTCCTCCATGAACAGAGGAAGTCTTTCAAAAATTTGCACCCCCCGGATCCCCCTTGACAAAAGGGCCCCACCTGCAGGTGTAAATATGTTTGGAGGTTCCATTCCTTAACAATCGTTCTAGTCAGTAGTTGTCAAATTGGTCAGTAATGGTCTGTTTTATGAGTAAAATCTCGAAAAAGTCTATATGAGATGAAACATTGTTCTTAGGGGTGCATGTGTATAAAATTGACTACTGCCAAAAATGACTAAAAAGTTCTTTTATAGAAAAATTACCAGCATGAGCCGGGCATAAAAAGAGTAGAAAATTTGGAGAGTTTTGTTTTATTGTAAAACTTGTTGAAGCAATGTAGCATTTTTGTTTATTGCAAAAATCATTTAGTCCAAATACAAAAATAATAAATTAAGCAAAACTGGAAAAACAAAAAGAAAGCATGTATAAAAATGACTCCCTCCACCCACAGAAGTAGTCTTCCAAAAAAAGCGCCCTCGTGCTCCAAAATGAGAGGTGCCCTGTCTGCAGGTTGGCAGAATAGCTAATTGGAAGCCCTGTATGCTGAATGATCATCCAAGTTACAATGGTCTTTTATTTCAGAATGCTCAATTCTACATATAAAAACTCTAAGAGTCTATTGGTGTTGAAACATTATTCCTACGGGTTTATACCTATAAGGTCGTGAAAATGACCAAAGAGTTTTTATAGAAAAATTGTCTGGAATGAGCCGGACATAAGAAGCATGTAGAAAATTGAACACTTTAAATTTAAAAACTATCCTAGGTGTAGAAAATGTAACTGATACTACAAAAATATAAGAAGGAAAGAAAAGAAAGAAAGGAAGGAAGAAAAAAGAGAACACATGGAGTATATACACAAAAACTGTACCAAGAGGTTAAAGGTCTACTAAATCATCAAAGCTAGACGTACATGAATGCTACTTTCTGTATAGAAATTGATACATTATATAATGCATAATGATTTATACAGGTAGATGTGATTTTGTATACAGAGTGTTTTCCAGAGCAAGCATAAACAACTTTAGGCAGCTGACCCTATTTAAATCGTAAAACCAATTAGAAATGCTAGAAAAGGTCAAAAGTTCTATAAAACATGGTAGCAAGGGACGCCTTACCAAAACAATTAAGGTGGTGCTTATTATTTTGATAGTTTTCTAGGATAAACTAAAACCTAGAACCTCCAAAGAAAAACCAAAAAAGCAGAAAAAACTGGAAAAGGTTTAATGAGGGGAAGGAGGTATAAAAAGGAAAAATAGAAGAAGAATATTCTTATTCTTGTATGATGACAATGCCAAAGACAATGCCAAAAATAATGAGAGAAATGGAGGCAATAGTTATAACCTTTATTTCGGCCTTGAAGGTTGCTTATGAGACTTATGGTATGTTGATTTTGAAATATTTTGATTATCAAAATTAATATAAATATGAATACAATTTAAAATATTAAAAATATTATTAATTTAGAGCCTTTTTTCAGGATGACCGATGTTGAAGCGTAGGCATCAGTGTTCTAGGAGGAGGCGTCGGTTGACTTCAAGATCTGGTCGAAAAGCCAGCGGGGGGCTGAATATCGGGCTAGGCTGAAACCCTTTTGAAGTTTCATGAAACGTCTACGCTGGATGTTCCAAAACCCCTCGCTGGCTGATGACCAACTAGCCTCACACCTGTGGAATATCCTCTCTCCAGGTGCGAGGGCTGAATATGCAAATGCCGACAAAGACTACGTCAAGCAGCGGGTAGGATTGGCACTACCGGGCTTCTAGTAAGTTTGTTTTGATGTTATACTTAAAACATGCCTTAGGTCTATAGATTTATAGCTAATGGGAGTAAAAATTGTTATAAGCTTTTACTGTAATATTTCAAAGTAAAATATGTATAGGTTAAATTGTACTAAAAACACAGTATGTTACAGAGTTTTAGTTCATGTAGATGTTAAGGTATAGCAGAAAAAAGTAGGATTGTACTGTAAATAACTGGTCTAACAAAGAGATATTTAACTTCCCTAAAACCTACCAAAGAACATGTGGTATTTACTGTATAATTCTGTATTGAATGTTGGTATGTATCTATGTAAGTATGTAGGTAAAGTATGTATGTATGTATGTATGTAGCTATGTAATTAGCTACGTAAATCAATGAAACATTGTTTTCTAGAATATTATAGAAGATTTCAATTATTTACAAAATTTTATACAATAAAATTATTATGATAAAAATAAAAAAGAGTGCTAATAGATTTTGTACCTATTGGTGATCATTTTAAAAATGATATATTAGAACAAAAAATTTTTTTGTTCAACTGAAATAATTTTAAAATTTGTAAAAATTTTAGCAGCTATGCCTAAAGGCGCTAGGGACGGTGGCAGTGGAGGGCTCAACGGTATTGTATATAGTTGTATATAGTATTTTTATGTGAGTAAAAAATTTTCACAAAATCTTTAAAAGCTTAATGTTTTTTATTTTTAGGTAGTGTTTGTATATATATTTTATTGTTATATTTTGTTTTAAAAATAAAATAAAATTAAAAATCAATAAAATTTTTTATTTATTACATTCAATATTAGTGGTTGTTTCTCTAAAGTTCTAGTGTGTCATCTGATGGAAAATGAAAAGGGTTTACTATAGTAACATAGTTAGAGGTGTATGAATGAATGAATCAATGAATGAATGACAGAACAATAAAAGGGTAAGTAAGTGAGTGAGTGAGATGTAGAGATTTTGTTGTCTTTTATATATATATACATAGAGCTTTCTGCAGGTCTTAGGATAAAAAAGAGTGTGCAAGATAATTACCAAGAGTACTGTAGAACTAAAAGAGGGAATGAAGGAAGGAAGCTCATTTATAATTAGAGATAAATTGAAAGACTATTTCTAAACAATAGTTAATGAGAAGGGTAGTATAAACAAAACTATCAGTGCTTTTTTATTATAACAAATTGAAATGTACATAATATAGATATATAGTGCATTTAAATACTATAATCCATAAAAGTTTCACGATTTTTATAAATCATTACGAGAGAGTCAAATTCTGCGTATATAAGTGCTTCAATACCACCATCTGGTATATCCTCTCCAAAATTCAACTATAAACTGGTGGTTCCTTCATGCACGAGTTCCCAAAAATTACCATCCATACCGCAAGGAGTCAAATCAAAAACAAAAACCGTGTTATGCGTTGTAAAAGAATTTCGAGTAATTTCATTGCCCTTGTTATCTGTACCAATTCCTACACCTTCAAATAATTGTATAAAAGTGCTCAAATGTTTGTTTTCTTTAAAATTTAACATATAAGGTGTTGTAGGTAATGTTGTAGTACCGCTTGTTATTTTGATTTCGTTTAATCCGAAATGTTTAAAGTTGAAGGGGCTTTGATAATAATCACCCCTAGCAGCCACACCATCAACAAGCACCACAACGAGATGACGAGGTAAAGGACCTGTGAACAACGAGTTTAGAGGAGCTGAGTGATAACTATCTGTTATGTATAGACTAGTAGCATGACATCAACAAATAGGGTATTTTGCAGCTGTATTTTGTAACATTTATTCAATAGCTAGGTTGATATTATCTGCAACTTCAACTTCAAAGTCTTGCCAATTTCTTTTTTAAGTTTGAATTAATAGGAATATCACTGTTCAAAATGTTCAAACAAATTTTGCATATACAACAGATCAAATAGGGGGAAGAATGTTGAAGAAAAACATGTCTTTGAAAACAATTTGAATTTTTCAACACAGTTAGCTGGTGAATATATTTCTTTAATCTAGAAGCCATACAAAACAGACCCTACAGTACAGAAAAATATTACAATAATGACCAAACATTAAATGAACATTGAAATAGTTGATGCATTACATTAAGATAATAATGAAGCTTCATTTTGTAAAATGACATTTAACTCTTCGTGTCTAGAAAAAGCAGACAAATTGTTCAAATTCATAAAAAATAGTTTATGAACTGTATCTAGCTTTAAAAAAAGATCTTCTACAAAAATAGCACGAGTTTCGATCATATCCAATTCCATCAGTAGTAATCTAGCAAAACACCAAAATTGTGTAACTTCTTTATGCCCCATGGGTAAACCAACTTCATGACATAAATGATTGTGCGCCTTAGCTATGTCTTTATAAAAAATCTTGGCTTCAGGTGAGAAACGAGTCCAAACAAATCAGCCATCTCGCATTTCTGTTTGTTGGTTAGTATTTTACTTCAAATAAAAATAATACTATAGTTCAATAACTAGATGAATAAATATTAAATTTTTACTTTTTACTTTATTTTGCACCATTCTGACAAAAACTTCAAATGCAGTGGACATTGTAATTGTCACAAAATAAACAAATTATAGAAAAATCACCAACCTCTTTGAAAATTTCGACTAAATTGATGTACTGTAGAATATTTTTTTCTGACTATGTAATAAATCTACAGTATCACTATATCCTAATCTAGTATCTTTGATGTACAAGTTTTGAAATTTACTGGTACGACTACAGCAAGAAAATACAGTAGGATTAAAAATATATAGTTTGAAACACGCCTGTAATTGCATAAATTGATTATCATTCTGAGGACATTGTAAAATTTTTTCTACAAAATGTAATTAGGGTGTTATATATAATTTATAATTTTCCCATAATAATAATTCCTTATCTGTACCATTTTTTGTATTTGGTATCATAAAAGCCCTGAAATTTACAGTTTCTCAATTTTAATAAAATTGAAAAGGATATTGTACCCATACAATAAAAACAGTTATAAAAAGAATTATGGTAAGACTATTAAAAAAAGTGTATTTACTGAATAACATATCAATAAAATAATAAGATCCCACTAACTTGTAAAAAGTTTTTTTGTGAAAATGATCAATTATTTAGCTGTATATAAAATCATGTGATCATTGTCCAGAAATATATTAGATCTAAGTCGATATTTTTCTGGACATCCTCTATGAAATAGTCTGGAGTTGTTGGAAAAATCTGTCGAGCTAATGTGCGGACTTGTAACCTATCCCTAGGGTTTTTTAAAAGAATTAAATATTGAGTGTTTATCCTACTTGTAGGCATTCCATCAAAAAATGTGTTCTGAACTATATGTATAATTGATAAATTTCAGTGATGCAATCCTTTAGTAAAAAGTTGAGTTAAACATTGATCATTCTTTGTCTCTTGCAGCATATCATCCATAATTAATAACTTAGGTGTGTCTTTACTTTTTTGAAGTTCGTCCAAGTCAGGTGAACCTTGAATAAATTCTACATAGGCACATTTTTGAACTAATTCATCATAAGCTTCTTGCCATTCCAAATAATACCAATAAATTTTTATAGGAGCAGGGTGAATCATTTCTTTAGCAAAAATTACAAGTTTTTCAACAAATTGTGTTTCTCCTGATTTTGTTGGAGCAGAAACTATGCAGTTAAATGGGTGTTTCCATATATAAAACTCTTCAATATCTGACATCTCTCTCTTTTTTACAACAACAAAAACCAGCCACTTTTTACTTGAACAATTTTTAGAATGATTTTTTTTTATTTTAAAAAAATTGCTATCTATAATGGGGTGACGACAATTGGTCGACTGTCAATTGGTCGACCGTCAATTGGTCATCCATCAATTGGTCGACCAAGACAATTAGTCGACCGTCAATTGGTCGACCGTCAATGAGTCGACTGCGACAATTGGTCGACCGAAAATTGGTAGACTATGACTATTGGTCGACTGTCAAATTGGTAGACCAATCAATTTGTCAACCCGGTAGTTGGTCGACCCATATAATTATGATAGTGATTACTGATTACCAAGCAGATTAGTGATTACCAAGCAGATACTATTATAATTAATTGTTAATTATTTAAAAAATATAGAAACATGGGCTTAGGCTTAGGCTTAGGCTTAGGCTTAGGCTTAGGCTTAGGCTTAGGCTAAGGCTTAGGCTTAGGCTTAGGCTTAGGCTTAGGCTTAGGCTTAGGCTTAGGCTTAGGCTTAGGCTTAGGCTTTGGTTCTCGACGTGATTGCAGCTTCAAAATAAAAAAGACTACATATAGTCCACCTATTGTCATAGTCGACTAATTGATGCTCAACGAATTGACGAGTCGACTAATTAATGGTCGACCAATTGTCGTATTCGACCAAGTGTCGCAGTCGACCAATCGATGGTCGACCAATTGTCGGTCGACCAATTGAGGGTCAACCAATTGACAGTCGACCAATTGTCGTAGACCCATCTATAATTATAAAAAATAGAATAAAACACAGTACAAACATAAAGCATAAACTAGGTGATTATATAAAATAGAATAGTATTACTGTATGCAAAAATAATATACACCCAAAGGATGTATGAGATTATATATCAAGCAAGTACGTAAGTAAGTAAGTAAGTAAGTAAGTAAGTAAGTAAGTAAGTAAGTAAGCAAACATTAATTAATTAATTAATTAATTAATTAGATATACAACATTATAATGAGCATAAGCAAAACTTTTACAATTTATGGTTAATGAACTCCCATAGTGTTTGGACAACAACATCATCATCAAAATCATAATGATAACCTTCATCAATAAAGTGAGCTACAGTATCCTTAACAATCTTATGACCCGTACTTGTAAGTGGAATACATCAAAATATATCAATCATCTGTTTAAAAGCATGAAGACAATAATAACGTTGAACCTCACCTATAACATACTCAAAACAGTCAATGATAACCCCCATCTTTTCATATAAATGATCGACTGCTGGTGTAATTGCATTATTATATGTCGAATGAGGACCCCGACAGTGATGATCCTCAATAATTCCTACCTCCTTTGCACAATAACAATCAAATATACACCCAGTAAAGATATTTTGTATAGCTAGCTCAGGACATATAATTATAAACAATTTTTCACCTTCTATTACTTGCTCATAAAAAAAACCATGGAATATCTGAACCTGGAATATGTAATTCGCAAATATGTTTGGTTTCCACATCCAGGGAACTCATATCAGACATTGAATCGTAGTCTGGATCATCGAAGTAGTCGATGAAGAGTTCATTAAGAAATGTTGTTTGAGCGCTAACTGCATTTTGATCTTCAGTAGCATCACCTACTTCTCCAGCAATTTTTGTAGCATCAGCACTTTCTTCAATGATTTTCATAGCATCATAGTCTTCTTCTCCAACAATTTTCATACCATCATCACCTTTTCCAGTGATTTTTGTTGCTGAAACATCAGCGTCACCATTATCACTTCTTTTGCATTTTATAGTTGTTTGGTGTTTTACTGCTAGAACATTGTTCTGATTTGAAATAACTGGTGCTATTTCATGTATCATGCTGGTCCAAGTATTAAAGAAAGAAAGAAAGAAAAATTCATATCAGCTCACCTCTCTAGATAAACTCCATTTTGTTCAGTTAAACAGATTGGTAAATTGTACTGTAACCTCGTCGCTTTTGACCATCATCTTATAACCAAGGTCGATGCCAGATTGACCTCCATGGGAAAATGTCTTTTCAATAATGTTGACATTGCAACCTAATATACCATATTGTGGCAGAATGAGCTTGAATCGGCAACCACACTTTTGACCATCATCTTATAACCAAGGTTGATGCCACATTGACCTCCATGGGAAAATGTCTTTTCAATAATGTTGACATTGCGACCTAATATACCATATTGTGGTAGAATGAGCTTTAATCCGCAACCATATGCATCTTTCATTTTAGGGTCGACATTACAAGAATAAATCGACAACGACTACAAATAATGTCATGTTTTCATTTAACGTAAACTGGTGTTCCATTTTTTCAAAATTTGGAGAAGAAATATACTAAAGAGAGAGAGAGAGAGAGAGAGAGAGAAACAAGTAGTTTTTGTAACAGCAAAACTGATAAATGTATAAAGTTTTCAGAATTTTAGAGAGTTAAACAAGGGTTATAAGCATAATAAAATAGCTAGGACTTATATTCTACAGTACTCTATTATTTTACAGCTATGTAAGGGGCGGGGCCATAAGCATAATAAATATTCAAGACATATATCCTACAGTAGTCTGTTATTTTGACGACTATGTTGGAGGCCGGGTTATGAGCAAAGAAATATTCCAGCTATACGTTCTACAGTAAATGTTCATTCTAGCATATGCCTATGGAACCTAGAGAAAATAAAATGTGTTTATGTGCTATAGTAACCTTTGAGGTCAAAGCTAGAGAAACAATATAGCCACATGTGTATGAGTTATAATGGTCTTTAAAGATTTTCTTCATAAAAAGAAGAGATGGTGCAACAGGGTTATAAACAGCTATTACAGTTCTTTTATAATATTGAGAATAAAAAAAAATACTAGAGTTATACAGTAAAGCACGTGTTTCAACTGGTTTTATCTGGTTATATGTTAGTAAAAGAAGCTAAAGAAATGGTGTCGGAATGTGTTCATGAGTTATAGAGGTCCTTAAAGCTTTTCTATCATAAAAAAGAAAAGTACTATGAGAAGGTTGTAAATAATAATTAAATCTCTACCATAAAATTAATAATTTTTGCTAATTCATAAAATTTTCCCATTATCACTGTTAAGGTTTTGATAAATAGCTTGTTTTCTAGTTTTTTCTATTTCTAATTTGGATAATCTTTATAATGAAACCTATTTACAAGGATATTACTTCAGACAAAGACAATATACCTATGGAAATTTTAGAAGATATTACTTCCGATGAAGACGAAATGATTGTAGATGCTGATTTAGAGAATATTACCTCTGAGGAAGAAGAAGGAGGAGTACTCTGCGTTGATACCACTGCTTAATCTGATAGAGTGTG